>JAUIMW010000005.1:0-53253 GCA_033557785.1 Enochrus cinctus | reverse complement strand
AGAGTTTTTCTTATTTCCTCTTGTAGTTCATCCAACATCGCTTAGTAAATCAAGATTAAATTCTATCTGATTTCTCTTGTTGAATAGAGATTGTACATTTATGTTAAGTTCGTTTAAAGTTTATTTATGTATTTTCTTGTTTTTTTTTTGCAAGCCTGATGCCTTTATCGAAGTATTTCATTTTTTGTTTCAGGACTTGTTTCAAACGAGACAAACTAGACGAGATGGTGGAGATTTTTGACCTGAGACGACCTGAGTGCTCCCTGAAGATGTGATTTAAGCCATTTTCCATCATTGTGATTTCCTTTTGCCTTGCCAACAATAGATTGTATAATCCCAAAGAGTTTTTCTTATTTCCTCTTGTAGTTCATCCAACATCGCTTAGTAAATCAAGATTAAATTCTATCTGATTTCTCTCGTTGAATAGAGATTGTACATTTATGTTAAGTTCGTTTAAAGTTTTTTTATGTAATTTCTTGTTTTTTTTTGCAAGCTTGCTGCCTTTATCGAAGTATGTTATGTATTATGTTATTCATTTTCTTTTTTCCTGGCTTCCTCGCCAATTCATTTTTAATAATTTACCTCTTTTTGCTTCTCTTTTTCTTCCGTTTCTGGGTTGTTTATTGGTGTAAAGATGATAATTTTGTTTTGCATATCTGATTTACCATTCGTTTTTCAAAGTTATTCAGTTTCAATCCCTATATTCTGTGTTTGTTTTTTTTTCAGATTGTTGTTTCTTTGTAATGATGTTTTTCTTTTCAAGTTTTTATATTTATGGGTTATGTTCTGAATTTCCACTTTTATAATGTTAATTTCAGTATTTCTACTATTTAGTTCCTCTTGTGTATTTAACAGCTTTGCCATTAAAATCATAACTCGTTTCTGTTCATCTGCATTTTTAACGCTCTGCAACTGTTTTGTAATGTTCTCTGTTGATATACATGCTTTGTAAAAGCGAGTTGCCCACTGGCTTTTTCTTTCTTCACATGATGAAAGATATACTAGGGAGCAATTTTACATATTACACTTTTGTTCACTACTTTTCTGTTGCAAGAATTGCATAAAATGTCTGCAGTTTCAATTGATTGGCCACTCATTGCAGCCATTTTTCTGATTCGTTTCAGGGAACGAATAATAATTAACATATATGTTGTTAACAAACCTAGACGAGCTTATTTTAATTCTGGCTATTTATAGTATATAAATTGTTTTTCTTGTTTCGTGAGGTGCAAAACTCGTGTTTGTGACTTACGAGTCTACGAAAATAGTTCTCATAACTTGATTAAGGTTGCTTGGTTGTCCATAGGATTTCGACGAAGAAAAAACCGGAAAAAAATGTTTGTAAAAACTAACTCGTTACTTTGTGTCAAAATTACATTACAATATTGTCAGAAATGGTGGATGCGCACTCTAGTATTATTATATCATAGTATTTCAGGACTGCTGTTTCTTCCTTATTTAATCAAAGTTCATTGGCCTTGATCTTTTGAAAGGACGATATTTTTATTACACTTAAATTGTCTGATGATCTGATCCTTAACGGAAATGTGGTACCATACCATACCGTACCATCGGAAAATAAAATTGTTTTTAATTTTATATTTGATGGAAGGTCATTAATGTATAAAAGAAATAAAAGTGGTACCAGAACACTTCCCTGTGGGACTCCTGTCGGAATCCATAAGATTGCAGTTTTGATAGCAAGATAGTTAAAATTTTGATTTACTTCCATGTTTCTTTTTGTTTGTCATGCGCTTTACATGTATTTTTCTCGGCAATATTCCTTTTAATTTCTCTGATATAATTGTCATATTCCTTCTTGAATTGTTTAAATGCATAACATAGCATGAGTAAAATTTGGGCCATCATATAAGTGACACAGTTGCTGCTTTTTCGCAATAACATCTATTTAGAACAGCTTTATTAAACATGCATTTTGCATTAGAAAAACTAGTTTTGGTGGGAAAACGAGTGGTTATCTCCATTAGAATATCCACTCTGGTATCATTAGCGTTATGAGAACTATATACTTTGCTGAAGTTAATTTCGTTTCGTTTCATGACCAATCGTTCCTGAGACACTTTACTTTTTTATCTAGTTCGAACTCAATGTATAACAGAGAGTATCCGAGAGAGGAATATCTACCACATCTAAATCAAGACTATCCAAATTTGTAAATATGTTGTCAATACAGCTTGAACTTTAAATTATTGTATTTTATTTTATTTTTGATTATTATTTAGGTGATACTCAATTATTCTTACGTTAGCTGTTGCCATTGGAGCCCGTTGTCAGGATTTTCAGAAACTTTATTAATGCTCAATTTTTGCAGACTGATTTACTATGGCGCAAGGATGGTGTCAGGTCTGCTATATATCTACAGATTAAATTAATCTAAATTAAATTGGGATGAATAGATTAAGTTTATTTAAATTTAATAAATTTTTGTACTTTCTAAAAGATTTGAATACATTAGCTAAACCCTATTTTACTAAATGTATCATTGAATCAACAACACAGACCATAATAGACCAAAATAGCATTGATAACAATAATAATAAAATAATAAAATTAAAAAATTGCCAGAAAAGCATTAAATTTCAATGAAAAGAATCAAGTACACTTTTAAAGTAAAATATTATATTCAAATTGTTAAACTAAAAATCGATAAAATATAATAAATTTCAAGCAGAAAATGACGTTTTAATTAAAAAATGGTTAGATTTTTATTGAAGGTTCGACAAGTCCAATTTATTTATTGCTACATTAAGCCCCTTTCTTTAAATCATTCTAAATTTGTGGAATAAAAAATAAAAGATATATGCCGATATATTAGAAGCTTTGCCAAAAATTTCGATTGATCACATAACTACATTCAATAAAAATGATGGAGTTATATGTTTTGTATCATGGAATAATTTAATAGTAATAAAACTAATCAAAATAAAAATGTTTGTTAATTAAGACTTTGAATTTGAAAGCTTGATGATACCAACGTTTTCAAAAGTTCGCCCCTGGCTAAAATATGTAGATGTATAGATGCTCTGCCTAAAAATCTCCAATACGACTATCGAAGGCTTATCCAGTCTTTCGAGGGACCTGATATGTACGGCCCTAGCTGACGAATGATCGGCCACATAGCGACTATGTAGCGGCTTTAGCGTCGTCATAGAGACGTTTTCCGCAACATAACCTATGTGACGTCACGAGCGCCACAGAGTCTATCCGGAAAGTTGGTTTGCGCCAGCGTCCGAGCGAAACTTCGAAACGAAAAAAGTGGGTGAGCGCGCCAAATCGAAAGCTCCTGACTGCGGCGAAGATCTCCCAGTTAGAGGGCTGAAAATTCGGGAAAATATCGGGGAAAAAGTTTAGTGAATGGAGTGAAGTATAGGAAAATTGTTCGGGTTGAATTTTCTTTGGGGTGACGAACACGTGGTGAGTTGCCGGGTGCGTCGTAACATGTGTCTGCATAATTGATGCGAAATCCTGCGGGCTAAGAAGAGCGCTGAAGCGCCAACTCCCCCCTAACCTAAAATTCCCGGCGTACTTTGCGTCAAAAGATGGACGTTGCAGTCTAAGGAAAATGGCGGTAGCACCAGAAAGGGCCGTTTTATATCTGGGGGCCGCGGCTCGCGTGTGATTTTTAAAACGAGACATGCCACCCGGCCGCGAACGCGAGTGTGTTGCAACACCATCATGTACTCTGTTTTCTCCGAGAGCAGCTGCCCTTCCGTTCCGAAACACAGTTGTGCACCACAACTAGCAATAAATGAAGACTAATATTCTACATGATTTTTCAAGGACATACATTCGCAACAAAGAAAGTTGATGTAAGTAAGTGGCTGTAGTTCGACAGATAAATAAATAAAACAGATTAATATTCTGGGAAGAACACGTTGGCTTCAGCATTGTGTCGTTCACTTTTGTGGGTCATTCCTTGATATCGATTGGTCTGTCGCATAGGGGTGACTGTAAGGCCCGTTCACAACTCCCTCTACAGCTTGTGTCACTTTTACTGGCGAACAAACCTAACCCGCACCAAGAAACCGCTTCATATTACCGTGTTTGCAGTGCTTTTTTTTACTGTTGTGCATCGTGTCGTTCATGAAATCTACCGTCTTCAATGATAGAAAGGGCGCCATGTGACTGTTCTGAAAAACCTCCATGCAGGTGGGTCTTAAGAATGAGAAAATTACTTTTGTTTTTCGACCCTTTCTGCACGATACGATGCCACAAGACATAGGATACCTTAGCATATCTAGTACCATTTGTGAGTACGAATTTTTTGAAAAAACTTCTTGGAATCAATTAACGAAACCGTTCATTCACCATATCCACAGCTCATGTGCTTATTTCATAACAACTCAAATTTACATATGAGCTTTCGGCGCATCATTTGCACAGCTAACATGCCACTAAAGCACTTGTAAATATTTAAACTGCGAATGCAAATCACCCTGAATAAATGGGGGACATCATCATTACGAAATGGAATCTTATAAATTGATTACTGAGAAAGCCATCGCCTTTAGAAGTTTCTTTAATAAAATCTCATCCCAAACCTAGATTAAGCATTTAAAAAAAGAGCTTTTTTGCTTCAACTTTTACTATTCATGGAGTAACATGGTGGTAAATAGAACGTCAACGTCAAGATAAAACAGTTTCCCTTTTTCTTCCCCCGGAGAAAAGTACCTTACAGCATATATTGAATGTGAAAAGATCTACTGGGCACACATTCATTATAAGTTAGAGTTTTAAGTAGTTACTAGAAAATGTGACATAACGCCTTTTGGGGAAACTAACCTGTACGCTTTCGTAAAATCGAAACTCTCCAAGTTACGTCAAGAAATAAGCCAGATTTAAAAATTTACGGTTACGCTTCGGCAGAAATACATTCTCTCGTAGACATAAATGTAAATCTGGCTTGTTTTCATTCTAAATGCCTCTGAGTGCCATTAGGAAGGAGAGGTTTTGCTTTAAGTTGGAGCTCCGGTTAAATTGACTGCGATAAACTCGATTCCACTAGTTTCAACTATGCATATGCAGAGTGATATAAAGAACGCCGAATCAAATTAAACATTACCATGTTTTAGTTGAACGTAGTTTGTAGAATTAGATTTTAATTGTTTTATAGAGAAATTTATATTTGAAGTGACGTTTTTGGATTACTTAAAACTCCAAAAAGAGGTTATTTGCGTACTTACGTAATTTGGTTTTTAGTTTAGCCCAAAACGTGCTTCGTTAGGTCAGTACCGCCTTCTCTAATAAAAAAAGTTTCATTTTTAAATGAATAAATTGCACTGGGATGTAGAGAAATGCTAACCTGTCGTTTGCTGTAGAGTACCCAAGTTTATTTTTTAGACCAAGCTTTTTTAGAGCACGCCATAACCTTAGTACTGCTAGTTAGAAGCAAATTCCTTGTGACTGCATGGCGTAGTTGAGTAGAATTTTGGAAGTTGTGTCCTCTAGATCTTGGAAGGCTCAAGGTCTCATACTTATAACGAAATAAATTATTTCTATACAGTAATGACTCTTTTGTTAAGCGCCCAAAACTATAGGGTATTTATATCGGAAACATTTTGGTAGAGTATTAATCAAAACTACATTAGGAATTGTGCGGAGTGAGGTCGTCTGCCCCGAACTTAGTGTTTCACAATTTCGAGCGTGGCACCTTCGGCATTTATTTTATTATGGCTTGTAGGGGGTGCATTAAGAATGGGAGTTTGGAACTCTTGTTGAGTATTAGAGGCAAGAAAGGCTTACGAAGAATTTAATTCATCCTCCCTCGAAACGTAAAGCTTCCTTTTTGAAGCCGGGTCCGTCGAACTCGATATAATTATAGGGAATCCGTATAGTGAAATGGGAATCATGAACGAAAAATTTATTGAATTTAACGTGTATTTGTCGGAGAATTGTTTTCATTATTTTTTGGTAAAGGAACGAGTACCTAGAGGTAGGGTGAGTTGTCTTGCCCTATGGAAAACCTGCAAAATATTAGGCTTTACTCTTGCTTGGTAATATTGCTAGAAATGGATAATGTGCCTTTTTTATATGTCTTTCGAATTGCCCGAAGAGATGGGCGTCCACTACACAATTTTATCGAGCTCCCTTCAACATAAACAGTTGACTGTGAATATCGGGGAACATTTTAGCTTTACAAATTTTATCTCCGACCGCACTTAGCAGACGCCGGAATTTTAAATCGAACGGACACAGCAATTTTATGTTTCTCATTTTGGTTTAAGCCCCTGACAAACTTCTTTGGAAATTATCCGTCCGTGTTTTCAGACTTTCGACCTTCAATCAAACAAAAAGCTTGTTTAATAATATACGCAAAAAATTGCGTACGTCTCACAACTTGTCATAAGCACACCCAGAAAAAACCTCCAATTTTCGACTCTGATACGTTCTGCAGGCTATTTATTGCTGTAGATTAAATAAGAGTTTGAAGCTATTACGGGACGAAAGGGCGTTATAACATCGGGAGCAAAGGAAATTTGAAAAATTGACACCGTGCTAAAGCCATTATTCAATAAACAAGGTTAACGCGTTTTGAAATTCAATAATGATTGAGCTAACCACACCTTCAAACAACGAAAAAATTTCTAGTTACTGACAAGTCAGCTTGTAATTTATTAACTTTGCGTCAACAAGGGGGCCAGCCAAGGCCGCTCGCGGTCTGATTTTCACTTGGAATATAAAACCATACAGAATCGTTTAAATTAATTAAGCAAATAAGGCAGTATAATAGCTTTTTAATTGTATACCTTCCTCTCTTTACGTTTGCAGTTGCTCATTTTAATATAAATTTTATTTTACTACAATTTTTTTTTAATTTATAAATTTAGGCGAAACAACAAAAAAAAGCGTATAAGGTAGCGCCATATTACCCCAAAATCCGTTATAAAAATATAAAATAAAGCTGGGAAAATATGAAAGTACCTTCCAAGCAATGAAAACAAAACTCGAATACCCTTTATCGACGTGTCATTAAATCTATTTTTAGCGCATAATTTGTTCAATTGATTTTAAATATATTATGTATGAAGCTCTGACGGGGCTTTACGCACTTACCTCCGAAAGACATTTAACTCGCTAAGCCCAAAAATTCATCAACTTCACGAACCCTTTGACGGAAAACGTTTTGTTGAGAGGTGTTTCGCGATAGGAGAGATAAGACGTAGGCGGTTTCTTTTTCCGAAGAATTAATTATGAACTAAACACTTGGAAGTTTTCCTGCCGACGAACTTTTGAATATATTTCATAAAGAGGAGTTTGTGTACAAAACAGAAAAAACGCCGGATGAATTAAAAGTTTCGGCGGACCTCGACTTCACTTGCGTTTTCATTTAAAATTTTGTCTTGCTCACAATTACGGATTATTGGTTGTATTCTTCGACTGGTGTTTACTTCTTCTAAAAATTAGATATTTTTGATGGGATGGTCGAACCCTAAGGCTCCATCAAACTTAAGCAGGTGCTCAGACGCTCAAATAAACCAGTGGAAGTTTTGCTAAGCGCGCCTTGGCTAGCCATCCATATAGGCGTTCATACAATCAATTTTCTCGTGGAGTGGGCGATTTAAAAACTTTTGCTGTAATGAACAACAAATTGAAATATCAAAACACTCCTCCCACAAACACGTACATTGACAACTGATATATGGCTTTTAATTGATGATTTCGATATAATTATTATAATAATATGGTGTGACGTTGAAACAGATCGTTCTGTTTTAAAAATAACTCTACATTTAATTAAAACACATTATTGTATCGAAAATGAAATTTGTGGAATTATTAAAAATAAATCGCGAATAATTTAAATTTGCTTTAATTCAAATGGATTTCCGGTATAATCTCTTCGCAATAAAAAATATGCAATTGTCAAAATTAAGTTCAAAATACACAAACTCTTTGATAAAATAAAGTTTTCCTTAATAGATAAACCCTTAGGATCTTGAGTTTTACAGGGAAATTTCCGTATTAATACATTGTTGTTTATTTAGCTACCGCATTTTATTCTATGAAATATAATCCTTTGAAGACTAAGCCTGCAGCCAGAGTTATAGTTTCCCGAACCATTGTACTCTATTTCTAATATCTCGGTGCTTCAACGCGTTTCGACCTCCAATCTTGTAAAATTTTTACTTTTATGTTCATGAAATTTAAAATTTTTCTTAAAGGAAAATCCTATTCGCCATATCATAATGTCAGCAAATGTCTCTTCCAGAAACTGAATGCTCAAACGCAATAACTCTCTTCTTGGAAAATTTTATACTGGTTTGTTCTAACTAGATACTTCCGTATACTATTTTGAGCTCCTCGTCATATTGTGCGATGAAATATGAAGTTTAAATTGGAATTTATCTTTGAATCGCTAAGGGAAAATGACAGAAGCGCGCTTATGACTTCTTCTTTTTTTTTAAATAGATATTTTTAAATACTGAATACCTTCCCAATCCTATTGTATTTCCTTCTTAATTAGAATTTCGCATTTCTAAGCGAAACACAAAATAAAAATTGTGTTTTCCGAGTAATATACACTATTATTCTTCAAGTTGTTTCATTAAATTTTGGGCAAACCGCACGTGCAAATTGCCTTATACAGAACCATAAAATGGTAATTAATTACGCATAGTGAAGTGTTTGTAAAACACTAGGAACAAACACATTTAATTTGCTTATAGCGAGTCAAAGCGGACAGTCATTACTAGGAGCTTCAGTTGAAATTTCAATATCCCAAAACATCCGCAGATTAAATGCGAAATTCAATTCTAACGTCATATTATTAATTTCCCTTGTGTCTATTAAGAACACAAATATATGATGAATATTCACCGAATTCCCATTAACTCATATAAGTAAAAGCTCGCGCGGCGTTATGAAATCGCTCCAATTATTAGATTTCTTTTTAATGTGATTAGGTTCCGTGCCAACTGCAAAATTACCAATCCTATCTCTTAGGTAATGTATTCTAGAGAATACCATCAAAAAAGAAACTAAATTGAGTATATTTACATTACGCTTAGAACCTATACATCAAGAAAAAACCTACCTATCCTACACAGTTTATCGTTTATTGGATTCGAAATGAACTCGAAAGTCGATTTTGGGGCCCGAGAAATAAACCAAATGTCCATCAAGATAAATGGCTTATCTGTAAGTCGCGACCCTTCTACATCTCAATCCGTATAACATACTTTGGGAAGTAATTATATTGTGTGCGCGAAAATGGAGAACATTTGATTTAAAACGCTCGATGATTCGGAAGATTCCAAAGTAAACCCCAAAAAGTCGCAACGGTGAAACTCAAAGCGGCAAAGATGCGGTATTAATAAGCTGCGCTGCGAACTTTAGAATACAATTAAAAAATCAATAACGTGAACTACAAACAACTTTTAAAATGAGTTTCCCTTTGTTAAAAGTTTTAGGTGCTTGTTTACGTTAAAAGTGAATTTGTTAAAATCCAAAATTTCAATAGTTTTTTCAATTTAACGTTTCTCAATAGAAGAAGGCAATTTTGGAGCACGTTTTTGGACTTTCCTGGTAACCTGGCAAAAAAGGGCGCGTGAGCCTTTTTTGAAGTTCTTTCTTTTGAGAGCCAAGGAGCTCTTGAAGTCCTAAAAATTTCACCAGCTGCCAAAGAATTCTCAAAGCCTAAAAGTTTACCAGGTTGACAAGGGAGTTCCTAAAGTTCAAAAAGGCCCCCAAAGCTGCACACAAAAATAAAAAAGTGGTGTTACACAACCGCGAATTATTTTTGGTTGGTGTTTTGGCAATTAAAAACATATTTCAGCGACCTGAAAAACAAAAGGGTCATATAACCAGTTCATGTTCGCTCTATCAGTTTCAGATAATTTTAAAATAAATATTTGTTGGAACATTTGACCGCTTTTAATTAGGAAACCTAAACATGCAGTTGCGTGGTTGGATTAAAATCTGTTTAAATAATTTATTTTATTTTTCAATTAAATCAAGCAACGCCCAATATTTATAAATATTCAAAATTGTAAGTCTTCTTTAATGCTTAAATTTTCTAATGGATACGCTTAAATTATTCAGGAGAACATGTCACGCATTAAAAGTGCAAAAATGAGATAAGACAAATTTAGAATCCATTAACTGATAGAATTATTGATGCTAGCCGAGATAATTATTTTGAATACTTTACATTTGTGTTGGGTTGTGTGACGTTGCAAGGTACGGCTGTGTGTCAAAGCGGGTTTAATTCTTTTCCAATAATTTTCCATAGAGGTCATCAATAATTTTACATCAAATGTACTCAACGAGCCGTGGACGAGGTCGCAAAATACAGCGCCTAAAAGGGCAAGTGCGACAATATCAGTCCTTTTTTTATTAAAGAAAAATCGCACCTCCCTTTAATGTATGTATTAGACGGTGTACGTACGGACAATAAAATTGCGTATAATAATTCCCCATTTATTTTATTAAGTTATTGATTGGTTCTATTTATAAAATTGTTACCTTTTTTTACTTTTTTATTAAGCGAATGCCATTTACCTTTCAATCAGCGAATTTGTTGTTGTCATACGCGACATTATGTATTTTTAAACTTTTCTTTATTGCGGAAAATTTTCGGGGCGCAGTCTAGATTCAATTCAGACGCATCTCCGCGACAAAGCGTCACGACATCCATCGCGCTTATCGAGTTAGCATTTCTCTACATTGCAATACGAGTAATGAGTCCCCCATCATTACATATTCTGCTTTTTTTATCGAAACATCATGTCCTAAAAGGGGATGAAACAATGTTTGGCTTGAAACCATTAAATCGCTATTTATCAGGCGCATGTACATTGTAATTTCATAAATGGTTCTTTTAACGAACATTTTGTGTATTTAGGAAATAATAATGGTTGCGGTAAATTAAGTTTTTAACAAATCGATTATCACTCATGCTGTGTTGTATACAGGCTAGTATCATATATCTGTACTCTATTCCGCCGAGACGTGACCTGTCCTCGCTCAAACCAAATACAAAACAGCACAAAATTATTTACAAAGCTCTTGAAAACCGTTCTTTGAAAATGCGCACGCTTAAAAAAATAATTCAACCTATTTTTTTTATTTGGGGCAGATTAAAAATAGGGCACAGGACAGAGAGGTCCACTTAAGGAGGAATAAACAAGCATTAAATAACCATAAGTTGAGCAGTTAGCGAAGCAAAAATTTCAGAAAAGGCAAAAACAAAAATCCTATTTTTTTAATAATTTATTTTTGGCGTTTCTGCGGTGTAACTCGAGTAGAAAAATTCTTTAGTGAAATTATATTTACATCTACTTTGTTTACTTGAATATTTCACATTCCATAAAATTTGAAACACAAATTTTAATTTGAATTTAAAAGTTTCAACTGTGGCAAGATCTCCGGGAATCGCTATCCCAGAACAAAGACTATTGGAACGACAGTTTTACAACTAATTCGTACCGCCGAAAAAGCGGGATGGCACATCAAACGTGCCGCATACCAACCGGCGCATGTGTTTTGGAGCAATCAATAATGTGCCGCTCTCCATTCATCTGACAGCCAGACTACGAGAATACAAAACTTTTGGATTATTCCACGAGCGATTATGAGTTTTTCTTATTTTTTTTAGCAAAATCTTAATCTGTGAACTCTACGACGTCTCACTTCTTACAAAACTATCATTCGTAGTAGTCTTGAGCCTCAAACAAAAATGGCGTTTGGATCGCCTTAAAGGGCGAATGAGGGCATACATCTGACGGAGCAGGAAAACCCTCGTTTTTACCCCGGATTCTGTACAAACAATGTGACTTTATAACCTATTAATAGAAAGTAATGATTTAGAACAGCTTTTATTTTCTCTTTCTCTTTCTTCCCTTCCAATGGGATATTAAGATTAATAAGGATGTACAATTAAATAATACCGAGACTTTATTGCTTTACCTAGATTCAAGGTACAACCAGGCTTGTTCAATCGTAATTTCCACACAGCTTTTTTTATTTCGCGCTTGGAAACTTCAAAAGCTCAAAAGGAAAAGAGATATCATATTTTATAAACTTTTCTCAATTCAACTTCTAGATGTTCGTATTCGAAACGGGCTTTACCTTAAGGACAAAAACTTGAAAATTAACGCAATGAAACCAATAAAAAGGAGACTCTCTGGTTATTTGAGAAAATTAAAAACACTCAAGTACACGTGCCAACGAAAGCTTTAAACATTAAATAAATCATTACACAAGTTCATACAAACTAGGATACTGGAGCTCACATAGCTTTATGAGTAACCATGGAGACATTTTGAACTTGAAAAACATCCGAGGAGCAAAATTGACCGAGGAATACGTATGATAAGTCAAGTGTTCAATTTAATTTGTATTGCTTCCCATGGTTACTTCCGCTGCGCTGAGCTTATTCAGAAATCATCGAAACACAATATATCAAACGTTACAATATTGAACTCCAATAACTTCCTTGAGAGCCTGGTGAAATTTTTGGGACGCCCTTTTTGGGCGCCCGTTGGAACGAAAATTTCATCAAGTTGCCAAGATGCTCTTGAAGTCCAGATAATGTTGGGTATGAGTTATTTTATAGGTTCCCAATTAACGATTGGGAGAAAAGAAATAATTTACTATATCACGGACAGTTGTTACAGGTATATCTGGATGGATAAAGAAGGGATGAAGTCCAATAGCAAATAGCACGAGTAGTTGATACCTATGGCTGCGGCTATGGGTAGAAGCTAAGCTGAAATGCCGTGCCTAGTTCAATTAGGTATGTTAAAACTTTGTACACGTGTGTTTGGCACCCCAAGCTGTATCCCACCCAAAATAAAGTGTGTATAAATGTTGAGATCTGGATCTTCAGTGCGATTTTGTGGCATGACCTGGCGAAACTGTTGTATTTCCCAGGCTTCGGCTGCATGACTGTTGATTTATGTAACCTAATTTTTGTTAAATGTTTTGATATCTATGTTCGAGAAAATCCTACTTCTGACGTTTCAATTTTCTTTTGCCGGTTTATCACCACATGTCTCCCACGCACATTTTTAAATTGTACGTTTTAAAGAATTTCGGCTATTTTTCTCATTCGACGTAAGCAATTTCGCTTTGAAAAGGTATGCCCGGAACGCATTTCTGTTTGAAGTCGAGGATTTCTGTATTAAGCAATTTCAACATTCAGTACATTCAAATCTAACTTAATGAAAAAATTGCATTAAGCCGGTTATCTGATATGCGCGCCGCGGCGCACCGATAGACGACACGTTGTAATAAAATTGCCCCCGGTCATAAAGACCCTCCTTTGTTAGTTTAATTATCTAGAATATTTTCCTGTCGTTGATATTCTATTACTTCGGATGGTAAGTACTGTAATTACATTCGAGGGTTAATTTTATAAGTTTTGTTTGAGGAAATAAGGTTGCACCCTATGGATCGAAGGTTCCGAACTTATTAATTTAAACCGCCACCATAGTGCTACTTTTGATGAAAGGGGTCGCTAGGTAGTGGCTATATAATCGCCATTAAGATTAAAATCGTTTTAACCCCCCATGGACAGTACTATTGGTGTATTACGTGCGTCCCTATATAAAATTCTGAGGTATATGGGGGTATTACAAGGTTACCTCTCAACCATCAACACAACTTTAAACCCAATCTCTTGCTTTATATGACTTAGTGTTTGCCTGTTTGATGTGAAACTCTTCGTTTTTTTTTGTTTTGTGTTAATGTTCCAATCAAATCTTTCTCCCAAACGTATTTACATTAGAGAAACCGGCAACTCGCGTCTAGCAGCCGGCAACTCGCAATTTGCAACTTGCAACACACAAGAAAAATGGTATTCAGTATCCAGGCATTCCGGCATTGTAAACCCTAGTCTAAACACACTAAATTAGTTGCATGCTTTTGACATGATATGTAACGACATCACTGCCAATCCGATAATGCGGAAGTCATGATTGCTTTATGTGCGATGCTGTCGCGAATTTAGATTTTCTATTAAATATGTGCCGTGTAGTGGGAGCGGGGTAGAAATTAAACCGGCCTATGTGTGAAGCCCTGTGAAAAGATAACAAGGGACAATAGAGGGCCGCTGAGTGAATTTTCCTCAATTAATTGCAGGTGCTAATTTAGTAAAGCGAAGTTTGGGCGCCATTTTTTTGTAGGCTTACCAAAATTGTTTCATTTTCAAAAAATACACCAGCGGATGTCGCGAAATAACTAATAGAGAGACTGATATCCAGGATTCTATGCTTAATATTCTCTGTAATGTTTAGCACTCTGAAAACAAAGCAACCTAATTAAAGGACGGCTTCCTAACACCCCAGAACCCATTCAGAACCTCTTCTGTATTAGCTCGGTAATAATAGAACAAACTCGTGCGATAACTTAGGTAATATGATTCGCATCCCGACCTGTTATCTCAACTGGAAAGGTTTAGGCTTAAGATATTAATTTTTTCTTTGCTTTCAATGGATTTATCAGCTCAATTTTCATTTGCAGGAGTAACTCATTCTATTTTTTACGAATTGCTCATCACACAGATTATCTCCTACTTGTGAAGACGTACAACACTCCCAGCGTGTTTGCTCCCGTTAATTTGTTGGACACAACGGTGTTCCTAATTAATGAAGGAAACACGATTATTTGATGGAAGACAGTATAATATCCAAATTAACTCTGATCAGCGTCGAGTTACAACAGTAAACAATAATTAAATTTGGAGCTGCGGGAGTGAGCTGCTATTGAAGGTGCAAATTTCACCGGCGCTCATACACGCACAGCCCGCAGTTTGTAACCATCCATAACCAAAACTGAAGGTATCTGTATCGTCTGAATTTACATTTCTCCTACTGCCAAATTGATCGATTTCATTCACTAACGCAGGGAGACGTGATCTCCGTACATCTGGATAATTCGAAGCGTCTTCGCATGGAAATTCCATTAATCCACCGATATTATGTGCCATGCTGAATGCGGATAAGTTATCAAAATATGCAAAATATCCTAGGCTTATTTTTAGCAGAGGCTATGCACAGTGACCTAAATGTCAACTTATCCCATTTTGGTTTTTGAAAATTACAATCAAAAGCTTTAATTCTCTCACAGGTCCCTTCCAGTCAGAAGTGCTTTTACTGGATTATAATTGGAAAACAAAATTTAGTGTAGAAATTTAAAGCAACGACCACCTGTATTTCTGGACGCAATAAATATTTTCCCAGATCCATATTTTGCCCGTCAGTGTTGCGCGCCCAGCAGACGAAAGGTCCATTTCTATTCCATTCCTCACCTTCTCGCCAGTCGGAGATATGTCAGTCACGTATATATACACGTTATAGGCAGAAATAGTTTCATACGTGTATTTTTGCAATGTAACCGTCAAGTATAAATTAAATTCTATTTGTTAGTCTCACCCTTATGCCGCATAAATATATTCACTTTTGAATAACTAAATTCGGTAAACCGACGAATTAAAAAGTTTTAGCTTGTAATCGCTCGCTTAATAGAGGAAATTTAATTGGAATTTGAAATAGGAATATAATTAATCCTTTTGTTATGGTGTGGTTGTGTGTAAAAGGGAAAAATTGTAATATTGTTTGAGTTAAATTGTAAGCAACTAGCGTTCCAGTTTTAGACGTGGTTATGGTTGCTGTACGGTTCCCTTTGTTTCAGTATATAACACATTAAAGTGAGTTACCCTGTATATACCAACGCTCCATATAAATATCCGATCGCGTCACTTAACGTAGGCTGTCACCAGTAGCTGTCGTTAATATAATTGTGCCCATGCATCCGTCAAAACTATAGTTAATGCATCAATATTGCCCGTGTTTGATCGGAACGCAATTGATTCTTTGGGAGTAAATCGTTCGTGTAATTTCGTTATATATGATAATATCTTAGCTTCTAATGTAGTTATTTACTGTAACTGAACCGATCTTGCTTTGTGGTACAAATATTTAACAAAGAGGAAATGTACAATATTGGCAATAAATATGGCAAATAAGATAATATTTAATTAAATGAAAATGGATATACTATATTTTATGCCGTTGTCTATATCCAAAAGATGGTTGTCGTTGTGATTGCAGTTTTTTGTGCACCTGCCCTTGGATCTAAATCGCTAACGGAATAGTCGTTCTCGTTTGAATTCGCCATATTACCAAGAAATTGTTGACTGGTGTAGTACATTCTCGATTTAATTCTATATTCCAAACAACTTATATAGTTTAATAATTCACAAAACTAAATGTTTTTCCATACATGACCTTTAATCTCTTTACAAGAGGTAGCTTGGCAGACTATATAGATTCATCGTCAAGTTTTCTAATTTCTTCACAAGACGCAGCTTTGCTACGAACATTCAGCAGTGGTCGTGAAAATGCCAAAAATTAATCATTTTTCGTTCAATTAGAATAAATATATTCATTTAGTAAATATTTTAAAATTGCAAAGAACAACGGCTTCGTTGTGTACATTTTTGCTAAAATTTTTAAAGGTTTAGTTTTATAGCTTCTTCATAAGACGCAGCTTCGCTGAGTACCTGCGTACTTCTTCACTGATTCTTCACAAGACGAAGCTTTATGCGTACACTAACTTAAAAAAATAGTTCCCAAATTTCTTCGCAGGGCGCAGCTTCGTACTGTACACTGTTCACTGCATCCCACTATTTTAATATTTTAATTGATTTATACAAATTAAAAAGATACAAAACTATTTATTAAATATTTTTAAATTACACACAAGACGCAGCTTCGCCGTGTACTTTCAGCAGTGGCCGTGAATATGCCAAAAATTTATAATTTTTCGTTCAATTAGAAAATACAATGATTTGCCAGGCAACCAAAAAAGTTCGTGCAGTTTTACCTTTCCCATCTAGACACAAGATCATGTATCCCGTTTTTGTAGAAATCTTGCTATTGAGAATTAAAGAAGTATATCAACTCGTTTTCCAAAACCTTTCTATTTCCAAATCACCAAATTGCTTAAGGCCAAAAAACAGATGGGAGATACTTGGGGCAAGGTCTGGTGAGTAAGGAACGTGAGGTAGAACTTCCCACTATAGTCGCGCCAGATTTTCCCGCGTGATTCTTGCTGTGTGTGGTCTTGCGTTATCTTGATGGAAGCCTGTTTTTGACTTTCGACTGAAACTCTGTTCAGCTGTGCTGAGTAGATTTCAGCAGTAATGGTTTATCCACTTGGCAGAAGCTCAAAGTTAACGATACCAGCTGTAGTCCACCATACACACAACAAAATCTTTTGCTGATGAATGCTTGGTTTAGCAGTCAACGGCAACGGATCAATACTGGATAACCAATGATATGAGCGCTTAGTGTTACACTACATAATCCAATTTTCATCACACGTCAACATCCGGTCAAAGAACGGCACTAGATTGTTAAGTGCCGTTACTTGTTCTCTTCACTCAATTCATGTGGTACCCATTTGCTTGACTTTCATTGTTTCTCAAGCTGGTGCTGCTGTATGCTAATAGTTTCATCACTCACATTGAATCTCAAGGCAAGAGTTTGGCATGCCTGACTTGAATCCTGCTCGATTGCTAGCTTGAGATCGTCGTTGTTGGTCGTTGATGATCTTTCAGAGCGAGGTTTATCTTCCAGGTTTTCAATCCCAGAGGCAAATTTTTTAAACTACTTCTGATCCGTCCGTTCAGCTGCAGTACCTTCCCCAAAAGCAGCGTATACCTTACGACAAGCTTCTGCAGCTTTGGTATCAAGTTTTTTTTTTAACATGGAATCTGACAGGCAGACTTTATTTTAGTTTATATGAAACAAAGTATTTACAACTTCTACGAATGCATTCGCAACAATTCCAGCTAGCAAATAATATACCATTTCTACTAATACTTTACTCATGTCCATTAAAGAACTTTGATAGAAATCGGTTGGTTTAGGTTCCCACGAATCTTTAAAGTACACCATAATATGTCCTTTTTGTTTTCAAATATTTACAGTTTCCCTTTGTGTCCCTTTATGACGAGAAGATCGATGTCTCTAAAATCAGAAATGTGCTGGTGTTTCATAAATTCTTCACGCAACTTGGCTGGTCTCTTCTTCTTCGCTATCAACGGACAAAATTGGTTTTACTTGCCTACAACAATCTCTTGCTTGAGAAGCTATAGCAATCAAATTTTCCAAAAGTCTCTATCTGTCAAGTTTGAATTCAACAAATCTACCAATAGTGAAGTTTGATTACTTTGAATTAAAGTGTAAAATCTTTAGTAGAGTATGGACGTGTCAAAAGCAATAATTATTGCATTTAATTCAAAGTAATCAAACTTCTCTATTGGTAGATTTGTTGTTTAAATTAATCTTCTTTCTAAATTTCTCTTTCATAAGACGCATATTCGCTGTGTATCTTTCCGTTAAGTAAATAATTTCTTCATAATACGCAGTGTAGATCTAGTTTTATATCTTCTTCATAAGAATTCTGCATACCTTTGCTCAGTGGTTCTTCGCAAAGGAAAGTTTTATACCTACATCAATTTATTGCTACAATTTAAGATTCCAAATTTCTTCGCAGCGCGGAACTTCGTGCTGGTTCTATATTTTTATTCAAAATACATTCTTCGCTGCATATACACTTCCAATCTTTGTAGTATTTTTATTTTTATGACAATTAAAAAGCTGCAAGAAAATTTTCATATTCTTTAGCAAATATTTGCAATGAACAAGAGCTTTGTTAAACTCTGTTCTAATTTTTCACCATTTGTAGCTTTGCAATGTAAATTAATCTTCTTGCTTTTTTCTTCTTTTTTGAAATTTTATTATTTATAATTACTTTGTAAGACACAGTTTTGCTGCGTACCTTCGTGCTAACTTTATAATTTTTTCACAATACGTGCCTTTTTGTTAAGTTTTGTAATTTTTTCACCAAACGTACCTTTGTGCTTGTTCACTGGTTCTTCGCAATACGCAGTTGCGCACTACATATATTCCTTTTCCTACTAAGCTCTAAGTTTTTAAGACGGTTTCGCTGCATACAATCGTAAACATATTTTTATTTCTCAACATAGTCTCCTTCCAGATCGACACACACTCCCAGCGATGTTCATTAGCTTCGATGCCCTGTTTATAGTGAGAACCGTCGAATGCAAAACAGCGATCAACCGCATTGGTTTGGAAAAAGAAAATAATCCGAGGGGGCTAAATCTGGCGAAAAGGGTGCGCGAGGTAGCAATTTGAACTTTAATTTATTGATTTTGGCCACCGTGATAACGGATGTGTGAATTGGTGCATTGTCTTGATGAAACAATATTTTCTTTTTCGCCAAATGCGAACGTTTCTCTTGATTGCATCATTCAAGCGCTGCTATTGTTTTTTTTCTTTTTGAAGATAATCAATGAAAATTATCACACGTTAATCCCAAAAGATTGACGCCATGACCTTGCTACAGGTGGAACTGCCTTTTTTGGAGACGATTCTCCCCTTTCAGTCCATTGTTTTGACTGATCCTTGGTCTCAGGTGTGAAGTGATGGGCCCATGTTTCATTCATGGATATGGACGCGGTACTCATCTTGCGCACAGCTTTCTCATGTCCAAATTTACAGTCAATATGCAATTTACAGCACTTTTTGAAATGCCTACCGTGTCTGCTAGCTCGCGCATTTTCAATCGACGATCAGCCAATACCATTTTATGGATTTTCTTTACCTTTTCTGGCGTGGTCACTTCATTTGGTCGACCTCTGCGATGTTCGTCTTGGCACCCCGTACGGTCTTGTTTAAACTCTGCCACCCAATATTTTACTGTATTGTATTTTTTCAAAGAAATTTCTTCTGCGTAGAGTACTCCTCTTCATTGCAAGTTTCACTAGGAGATAAAGCGCACTCGTTGTACCAAGCTCGCAGAATGTCCTCATCATTGGAAAATCGCCTCCCTTTTAGCTAACATACGAGAACAGTGTAAAGTCAGAAAGCAAGTTCTGAACTATAGAGAGGGTAGTTTCAGTTCTGTCATGGTGAAATATTCGGTGCAGGCTTTGTTGGGATACGCTGGAGCATTATCGTGATGGAGGAAACACGTGACCATTTTTTAGTTTGTTCGCAGGTTTTTCATAGGTCCAATGAGTTTAGGTGTATTTAGCTGTGACTGTCTTCTGTCTGTTCAAAATTTCCACTCAATTTGGGAAATATCAATGTTTCTTTACAGATTTTCGAACAACTTCGGGCATGTCCTCATCATCAAAGAACCACACTTTTCTTCTCGTGGAAATGATCATGCAGAATCGATCGAAATGCTTCTCCAAATTATTGCCTTTGGAGAAGCAGAAACCTAAAAAATATCAAAAACGATAAATGGCTCTAATAAACAGGAGTTACTGAACTAAGCAAAATTTGCAATGTGTGGTGCTACATCGAAATAAATTATTTAAAGCGAATATAATAACTAAATAGGTCGTAAAAGGCCGCAAAGTGAGCGACATTCGTATAGAATTTCGCCTGGGAAATATTTGGTTTTGTATAAGCGCAACTCAAACTGACAATCTTAAATAATAAAGCAACTCTTAACAATGGGGGCGTATTACTAATAAACGGTTTGTGTATTTTATTATCGCACATGTGGGTATATGATAATATTAATAAAATGTTTATTTTGAACAAGTTAAATAATTGCGTTGTCGCCGACTGTTCACGCGTTTTCCATACAAATTTAACCCAAATAATGACAATAATGGTATTTTTCGATGTCGATTGTTGAATTCCATGGTGATTCCATATGCTAAATTTGCATTACATTCATCATAAACCCTTAATCACAATCATCTCTGTTGAACCGAACGCTGCGTTGTTTGTCAGTGCCATTGTGGTGCGATATTAATTCTTATTTTTGACTTTGATTTGGTTGATTTCCCATACAAATTCGTTTGCAAATGTAATGCATCACGGGACCTATACATATTGGAGCTCTAAGCAAATGCATGTTTCCGGTTTGCGCAGTTAAATCAAAAGCTTTTCTGAATTGATTTTAGTTGCAGCTTTTGTAATATATCAATGATACGAAACATACCTACCCTGATAATCTATGTAATTAATGCAGTTCAGTACGTGCTGATTGGGCTAGCTTAATATTTTGTTGCTAAATATAGTGGGCTGGTGGTCGAAGGGTGAAACACCTAGTGTGGAGAGTTTATTCCTTTTTTCCCAAAATTATGAGTTTTCTGGGAGGTAAACTCTTGCAAGTCTTGGTGGTTCCTCAACATCGAACTTTTTTGCTTTTGAAATATTGGCTCACAAATTCAAAATATTTTTGTTGTATTAAATTAATGCGAGGTATTACCCCTCGCGTAAATAAAGCCATACAAGGGTAGAGAGAGATGGCTCTACAGTATCTAAAAAAATAATCTCGTATATGAGTTGATTTAATCCGGGAGGCAAAAAATTGTTTTTCCAAGGGTTGAAACAGCGTCGCCGTTTTAGTGAAATTTTAATTAACTAATTATTTAAGCAGTATATCAAGTGGTTGACCTACATTCGGCAACGTTTGCCGCTGCAAACCGATTCCGAAGTAAAAAATGAATATATCACGTGGAAAACGGCCTCATTTATTAACTGGATAGAATGTAATACTTTTACAATTTTGGCGAAAACCAGGTTCCCGATATCCATCCATCATTCTAATTGTACGAAACCGCACAAAGTAATATTTTTAATTGTTATTGCCGTTATTAAATGGAAATATTATGTTTTCTGTGACAATAATAACTTTGATTTAAATTCGCGACAAACAACTTTTTCCTACCTGTTTATTCCCACATCGTTTTGTTATAATGAGTAAGCTCGCAGTTCGAGCAAAATATCTAAAGTTTTGCCAAGATTAAGAGGCTGATGTGTAAAATTAAAGTGTCATGAGCAGGAGTTAGAACAAAGCCACTATAGAAAACGTTAGAGGAAACTTAAACTTATTAAAGTTATTATGTATTCTCTGTATCAAAAACGCTTAGATAATTATTTAATTATTTTACAAAGATTTTTTTTTGCATTTAATAGTGTCACAAAAAAACATAGGGCTCCAAACAAGCGTTCAGAGTAATATTTAAAAATTGTTTGCCGAAGCTTTTTTTCATTTCGTTAAATGATGTCACAGAATTGCCATTATTTAAAATAGATTTGTTTTGGCATTCAACGATGTTTTGCAGCCCTTTTAGAAATTTTCTGTTTATTTGTTGTACTACTAAATGTATGGCATATTGCGACATACTTAATTAAAATGTACATTTTTATTCAGGATTCCATACAACATTCACAAAATTAACGATTTCTAGACTGTTAGAAATAACAATGTTGTTATGTTGGTCACGGTTTTTTTAACAACCCTCTCACTGGTTTTCTTGGGCATCCTCCATTTTCCAGCACATATTAATATATATTATATAATATTTAATAAAATAAATAAATAAATGAATAAATAAAAATAAATGGTATTAGACAGCTTAAGGACCAGACCAAGTTTTCGAGTCTTCAGTTTCCAACAACTCTGCTGTTGCCTCGAGCCTTCATTTGTTGATTGATGCCACTGAAAAGAGTCCACTTTTGCCACAAATTAAAATTCCGCCCATAGAATACCATATTAAGCGATATAAGGACCTCCCTGAAACACATAATCCTCAAATATTTTCCTTAAGACTTGCAAGAAGAAAGTAATTTTTCATATTGGGCGGAGAGGATGTTCAATGTTTCAGGTGTAACTTAATTTTAAGAGCACCGTCTGACAGGTGTGACAGAGGGTAGGCTCCGGGAGAAGGTGAATGGGAGTCAATGGCCGGCCTTTTTTATAGATTCCTTAGCTTATTTGCTGTGAAAATAAACTGAGCGTTTATAGTTGTACAAAAGGCGCTCTATAATTTCCGGGAATCCCCTGACTAAAAATAGCGCTTATTTTTGCGCCTAGCGACTCCTTCTATTTTATTCTTGTACATTCAATATATCACTTAACGCAAGGATAACGTTTTTCATTTTGTTTAGCAGCTTTGGTAAACACATGATAAATTTGGGGAGGGAAGAAGATTTAATGGGAACGCAGGACCTATAAAATATCTAACTTCCTCGGGGTTAAATTAAAAGCGTTCTTTTTAATTTTATTGTTCTTGGAAGAAGGATTCTTTCAGTAACTCTCGATTTTGGTGTATCCATGTTTTTTAGGTAAAAATAATTGAAAAATATAGGGAAAAACGCAATAAACAAACTAAAGGTTTATAGAGAGTTTCCCACGTTACGGAATTAACGTGATTATCGATCGTTCCTACAAATAGTTAATATTAGAAATTTTCTGTCGCCACTTCGGTGGAGGGAGTTATCAAAGACGTGGACGCTCCGAAAGAATTCCATCTACATGGCTTACCTTTCGATGTATTTACAGGGAAAATTACAGGCCCTTTGAAAGATGCATTTTTGTTTTCTGGGTCGTCACATCCTCCATCTTAAAGTAATCGATAGTCGAAAATTTGGTAGAATATTAT
Source organism: Enochrus cinctus (assembly GCA_033557785.1). Taxonomy (NCBI): domain Eukaryota; kingdom Metazoa; phylum Arthropoda; class Insecta; order Coleoptera; family Hydrophilidae; genus Enochrus; species Enochrus cinctus. The sequence goes on along the minus strand of JAUIMW010000005.1, from coordinate 29,792 downwards.
ATCGCATTCAACTTTCTCTTAAGCTGCTTACGGATTTTCCTTTTCAAGTGTGGGAAAATGTGTGTTATTTCTCAGGGATGTTTTTATCTTAGGCTAGAAAATTAACGACGTAATATTTCACGCGTCCAACGAAGCTTTTTCCAAAAAGCTCCAAAGCTCAAACAAGGAATTGGTTATCACAGTCAAATCGCAAGGCAAAATTTTATTGTGCTGTTAAATATGAAACAAAAGAAGGTTGTTGATTGGGACTAAGCAACTTTTGGAAGGCGGTGCAAAGCAGGACTTTTAATCTCCGGGGCATGTTTTCCACCAGAAATATGTCCTTAAAAACACATAAAGATCGTTTTACTATATACTGGTGGCCTAGAGGCAAATATATTATGAGAATTTTGGGCAATTTAATTAATACTTTGCTTTGATCTAAAATTAGTATTTGATATTCTAATTTCCTTGTTTTGAATCGAGATCAAAGACAAATAGGATGGACTTTTTTAATCCGAAATTATGCTGTTTTCTCCATTTAACCACTACAAAGCGACACGTAATTAGAAACTTTTTTTAATCTGGCACCTCAAGACACATTTTTTGTAGCCAAAAATGGCGTCCCCTTGGCTGCCAAGATTAAAAATAAATTTACACCCTCGCTACTAAATTATAAAAAGGAATGGAAATTCAAATAGATTTTAACCGAAAGTGTTACGACTAGGTAAAACATAGTCATAATATGCAAGTTAAAATAAGGGCAAGGTTCCGAGAGGTAACCCCGGGCTTTATCTAGAACCAATATTATAAAGCGGTGGCAGCGGTGGCGGCAGTCCTTATCGACCGCTGCGTGTCAAATACCACTTTCGTTGTACATTTATTTCGTGTACAGACTTATAAATATAACACAAAACACATGTGAATGAACCGGGTTTAGAATGGGTCATTTCTAATTAGTGTTTCGATTATCATGTAGTTTCTACTTTTTGATTGGACGCGAGCTTCATTATTAATTATCCACGTTATTAATTACGGGACCGTTCGTAAACAAGACCAAATCCATATTTTAAATTTCATCCGAATAATGCAGTTCTAGTTTCGATGGCTTTTAGTGGTGGAGGATAAATAAGTGGCCATCTTCATGGAGGGTCGAAATCGATAGATCCTCCACCACCTTAATTAAAATTAGAACTAATAACATTGCTAAACGAAACTGTTTGGATGTCATTCTTTTAATTAACCCTGTTTTGTTTGATATCACCCACTCTCAACAACGATCTATCTCCCCTATATTGAGAAGAATAAATTAAACCTCTCAAACTATTATTACTTCGTTAGCGACCTGGGTTTACCGTTTTAGGGTAGGTGCAGTAAGTGGAGGTTTTTCCAGCCTGTACACTTTTAAATCGTTTATACCAGAACTTTTATCATTTGTAAGTCCATTAGACTATGAGAAAACAGTTGACCAAAATTTTGTACCATGATATTAAATTAACAAATTCGTTTGTATTAATATAATATAGCAATAATCTTGGGTGCGTCTAGACACTCTCTTGGAGAAGTTCCAGTCCTCAGTTGATTTGATACATTGAAACTTCAGAGATTTGGATTAAGTTCCAAAACACTCTTATTAAGAGCTTTTCGCAAACAGCAACATTTTTCATGAAAGGCGTTTGCGTAGTGTAATTTCACTTAATAATATCTGATAAAATCAGAAAATGTACTCTGCAACTTTTGTATATGTCAACTCAAAGATTTTCTGATATAAATTCCAGTTTGCCACCAGAAAGATTTTGTTTGAAAACGGATATTTGATGACTTGACTCTAGTGCAGTTTCTTGGATTAAGACCATTCCATTCATTTTTTTTTCAAATTTTTATGCTGAAAGCCTTTGGGGAACTCATACTTTTCGCCCTGCTTTCTTGAATTACTTAGACTCAAGCTCTTTTTGGATAATGAAAGACTCTCCAAAAAAGTTGCACTTTATCCAATCTGGCAACAGGTTTGTTGATATAAGCCCATTTTAATTAAGCCTGGGGGGGTCGGCGAGGTTGCGCAGTGTTCGCGTCTGCAGTTTTGGGGGCTAATTAAGGCATTATCCTGTGGACTAGATGAAAAATGGGATGATAAAAACATGCATGTGTATTGTCAGTGACAGTGAGAATAAAATAGGAGTTTCAAGCAAGTTGCTAAAGATTTACATATACCGGAATACACGTACACCACCGCCAGCTGGAGTATCGCCGTGGTGGGGGTGGCGACACACGAAGGGCGGATTGCGCCGCTCTGCTGCCAGTTGAATTCTGACATTAGTTCGGGTTATATAGACTCCTGTAGGATGATTATTTTGATTTGGTTTAATCGCGATTAACTTGAATTTTTTAAAATGACATTTCAGTTCGGCGCGAGTTTGACCGGGTGGAACACATGCATTTTCAATTTTTCCGGGTTTTCCGTTCGATCTTGTTCGTCTTCACTTGGATATGTTTGTGCGAAAGGATTTCCTAGTATTTAAACGTGAAAGAATCGTAATGTAGTGGCAGTTTTAGTTTAAGTTTTTGTTTGAATGACGGAATTTACCGAAATGTGAGGTGAGTTGATATGATGTTGGCTGTGGAAAACAAACGCAAAAGAAATTGAGAAAACTGCTTTTCCGCAGAAGGTTGTTGCACTGTTGGAAATTCAGACTTATCTCTATTGATAATTAAGAATGAATCAGGAAAAAATAGATTGGAAACACGTGTTTCCTTTGTTGACCTCATTTGATGTTTATTGCTTGTTTGGGAATGTATTAGAATGTAACAGAATTTCCTTATAAAATTTTAAGAATAATAACCTTTAGAACTAAATAAATCGCTACATGAATTTCAATGAACATTTTTATGAAGTACTCTGGTGTATCATCTTCTTACTGAAAAGTTCAGAGTTTCCATGCAATGGAGAATCTTGTTTTTTGTTTCTGCTACATTGTGTTTGTACACTTAAATCTATTGCTGATAATGGTACCATGGTACTACCTAACGTTCTATGGTCAGAGTGTACTGAAATACTGAGTCCTATAACCATTAACCAGCTGCTGTCTATGTTTAACAACTTTGCATTCAATATTTTTGGTATTTAATAAGTACCGATGACTAGTGGGTACTATTTATAGTCTTTTTCAAACCACGTGAAACACAAAAGTTTCTACCCTTTTCTCCACTCGTTTATTTTTAACACCACAAATGAAACTTTATATTGAATGTTTTTCTGTGAAAGTTACATATCGCTAAATATTTTCTCACATACTTTCTCTTATTTTCCAGGTAAGTGTCCACCCCCCGCATCCCATGGAATGCTTGCCGATATTAGTAAGTAAACGAAGATTTGTGTGGCGCATGTAACTGTTGCGCTTCAGCCACCGGATAAAAATTAAAGCGCAATTTTTCCGACTGAAATTCCCTCCTGTCACTAATAATTCCGATGCGAAAGCTTTTCCTAGGCTAGTATTATCCGTCTCTTTCCTCGATCTTTCTTAGGGCGCGGCTTTTGGTGTTAGACATTCAATACACAGAATTCATGGAATCATTCCTTGCCTTGCTGCCCTTTTTTCCTGGAAGCGGCGGCGTTTTTTCATGGAAATTCCCGCTGAGAATCGCTACGTAGTGAGCACGTAAGACCGGGGGCTTCCCCGAAATACGTTGCTTCGTGTACGCGGTGCAATATTAATAGGTCGCGAGATTCTAGTCTGGACTAGGATTATTAGGATGCGGATGGCCTAGCTATGATTTAGGTTATCTCATCGTCGATTTACATACCTTGGAACGATTTTCCGACGCTGGCCACGGCCCCACCGTCAAATTGAACGAAATTGTGAATACTTCTGACTGAATTATAAATGCTCATTTATTTTTCATGGCGTTTCGTTCGTTAATATGTTCAACTCGAACTATATTTCCGATACCTACTGTCTTAATAAAATATTGGTTTTTGTAACTTTTGGGATTATACAAACTTCCCAATTGTCGTTTCAATTTACACAAAAAAAGTAGAATTAACAAGTTTACATTCTTGTTAAAGGATTAAATTTGCTATGAATAATTTCAGTTTTCTAAAGTTTCCTCTTCTGAGTTTAGTGATCGAGCTTCGGAATTTACTTGTGGAGAGCTTCATCCAAATAAATTTGGTTTCCTGGTCCCAGATGGTACCTATGTATCCCACAGTTCATCCAAATGTAGAGCACTCAACGTCCATTTTTTAATTCCTTCGAGGAGACCCACATTTATTTATGATACTTAAAGAAGCATGCCAGTTATCTATTAGTCTGTACTGAAGTAATCAAAAGCGCTATAAAGCACAGTAATGACGCGTTAGCATACTGCATTAAATGCATAACGGTTGTGACTGTATTTGGCTGAAAGCCTTTTAAGGCATTTAACTTTTGAATGGAGATCGTAAAATCTGTAATTTTTAATTTTATACATGCATTAACTACCATTTTCAGGTTTTGTGTCGAAAGGCATTATTACTAAGAAATACTTGTATTAATCCAGCTTTGTCTGCGAAATGCGATTAGAAAGTCGAATTTCGGAAATAATTACCACATCAAATTTAATAATAATTTTCGTAAACAATTTTCTAATTTAGGTTGAGGAATTGCCTTTTAATTTGCTCCACGTAAATTCAACATTTTTGGCACGTCGGAGCAAATTAATGTCATACTTTTATGTGCTCTAATCCCACATTATAAAATACGGAGTCATAAGCTTATATGAATAAAAGTAAGTAGTAACTTGTATTACTTTTTATTAAATAAGAAACCTAAGGCCAAACGCACACTGGCCCGCAGTAAGTAAATATATGCTCCCGGGAAAGATAACCATTACTAGGGCCTTATTTAATCCGGCAATGGTTTCACCTCCTCTTCGCTCTATGACCTTCCTGAGTAATAGCAGATGCGGAGGAGGGACGCCCATTAGCTCGTCGAACAGAGACATTTGATAAGCATTACTCTGTAATTGAATTCAAATCTGAACATCTGAACATCTTTTATTTTTAATGCAATTTCTGTCTCTAAAGCTATCAGGAAAGAGATCATCCAGAACACTTCTTTTAATGCAGTTGATAACTTTAATGGCTTTAATGGATAAAACATAGGATTCAGAATTTTTGGTGCTGCCTATGCACCCGGCTATAGATTCATGCTGAAGAGGAACAACAATCGTTCAATGCTTAGCCTCTTGATTGATGGCAAACCAGTCCCTTGGAATCTGTGCCACCTCTATAACGACTAGTTTTGTAGATTGAATGAAAGTTTGGTCAAAAGGTTAACGGCAGCAAATTTTTCAAAAGAACGTACGCTCTTTTAATTTTTTTTTTGCTTCTCCTAAATATCTCCACTTCCGTGAATAAGGGATTATTTATGAAAACTTGCTTTTTAATTATTTAATAACCCAGTAATTACCGTGTCCATTGTTTTTCATAAAAAGTCCAGAATATATTGCAGTTTGCTGACATTAGGGGGAGAAACTACTGCAATTTGTCGTCCTACGCCTTTTTACACGAAGTATTCGTGGCCGAGGCGATTCATCGATTCTGTGTGGCGTGGGCGTAATATCAGTTTCGACTTGTCAGGCTTTTTAGGGAAATAAAAATTGGCTATAATTGCGGCTTCCCGAACAAGTCCGGCCAATTTTAGCGGTCTCTTCTTTTAAAATCTCGCTTTTGGAAATGGTGTTTGGAGGAAAGGCCGTCCCCATCAACTTTGACCTTAGACGTAATTTGCAAGCGAGCGCGAAAATTCGAGAAATTTTCTGCGTTATGAAAATTGACTTGATGCGCCTCCTTCCCTATTGATTTCAAATAAAGCAGTAAAAAGTGCCATAGGAGTCCATGAATCATATTAGAGTGTTTCAATATAGGAAATGGAGACTTGTCCTTAGATATTATATAAATAACTTTATAGTTTACTGTCAGGGACGTAGAAGAAAAATTGGTTTCGACTTTTCTATGACGGAAATTCTGTAGGGCAAATGGGTATTGCGCCCTTGAGGTTGGCATCCAAGACTGCTGGTCGATGGACAAAAAGGCTTACTGTTAAATTCTTAAGTTAGAACGTAGCACATGTCCTTATTTTAGCAGTTTACTGAATCTGAAAATGTTTAATTTTAAATATAGTAGACTCTCGACTATCGGTACTGATGACCAAAACTTCTGTTAATTCGCATTATTGGATTATTCTAGCCTTGAAAGCGTACCAAAATAAATCAGTCCCATCAAGTTAATTGCTGCATGCAACTCTTCAAATAGAATGAGTTAGTGTTCAACTGGTCGAAGAGAATTATTTTTTTAATTATTCATAAGCAACAACTTGTTGTCTGAGGTAGCAAAGTGCCGGTTTAGCTCAGACACGGAGACCTCATTAAGGAATATTATCGACATTGAAAGTTCTTGGTTTGATAACAAACGTTATATCGAATTATTTGTCACATGTCCGATACCTAAATATACTCGGGCATTCCCAGATGTAAATATTATTAATTAAACATTACTATTTCCAACGTTAGTGCTAATGCTAATACGTTAAACAATTTAAATATTAAACACCATCGATCCACTTGCTTGTCTACTGGTCTCTGTGCTACACAATATCGATTTTCTTTTATAAACAATTACTCAAACGTGAAAATGTAACACATTATAAATGCCTGCTGCTCTACCCTGGACATATTTGGGGTAAAACCGACAAAACAAAAAAACTTTTTTCCTCTGCAAAAATTATGATTTTCATATACATCTCACAAAACCCTTTGATATAATACTCTTGTGCAACAGTACTGTATAAGCAAATGAATATTACCGCACTCACCTAACTATCACCTTCATCAGAAGGCTATTGAATACGTTCCACAATTTTGTACTCTAAAATTAACAAATAATAATTGGAACAGATTAAATAAAAAAGTAACAAATAAATTATACCTCCCTATCAATAGCTGCGAATAGATTGTTTCACACGCTAATTGAGAGTTTACTGTAATTTATAATTCTTATCGGCTTTGGAGGAAAAGTGAGAAGTTTGCTCTTTCTGCGTAGCCAATAAGTATTATAAATTACAGCAAATTCTCAATTCTCCGGAATAGCATAAACCGGGAAACAATGCACTCTTCGTATTTATACGTAAATACTTCCCTGCTCACTGACTTAGACAAACCCTCGTTGTACGAGTCGTCGTTTATAACTTCAATGATGATTCAAGGTTCGCAGATCATCGCATTTACCTTTCTAAAATTGTAGTTGTCTATTTCTGCAGGCTGGTAATCATCTTTATCCTTCTACTATTAGAACTGCTTACAATCGCAACTTCGCTGCTCGTTGACTCAGGCAAACCTTCACAGTAAACTTTGTCGCTTTTCAAATTTCAACTGTCTATTCTCGCAGCGAAGCTCTCACTCTTTCCTTTGCAACTTCGATGGCAATCACTTCTACCCTTCTGCTGTAATAACTACATATCCTGGCAACTTCGCTGCTCGCTGACTCGGACAGACTCTCGCTGGAAACTTTGTTTGTGGTTTCGGTATTAATCGTCTATATCCTTCTGAAATTTCAGTTTTCTATTCTTGCAGCTCGGTTGCTTTTCTCTTGCACCTTCACTGATCATCACTTCTACTCTCCTAATATTCTAGTTGCTTATGATCATAGTTTCGCTGCTCACTATCTAGTTATTCGCCTGTAGTTTCGCAACACATCGCATACACCTTTCTAAAATTGTACTCGTTTCTTTACTGTGGTAAAGCTTTCGGTAAACAGACCTTGTTATTTTGTTGATCGTCGTTTCGCTTCTAACACTCCCTCTCTCGAGTAAGTTCTCATTGTACAATTTGAATTTGCAGCTTCGCTCGCTACGTCTTTACTCTTTTAAAATTGAAGCTGCCTATGTTCGCAGCTTCGCTATTGACTTGTACAATATCTCACTGTACAGTTTGTCGTATGTAACTTCACTGGTAATTATATTTACCTTTCTAGTATTATAGTCGCCTAAGATTCCAATGCTACTGCTCACTGATTTGAACAAACCTCTTGCTTTGCAACGGCGACAATCATCTCTACCACCTTAACATTATAGTTGGTAGGTTCGCAGCTTTGCTGCTCGCTAACTCGGGTAAACCGTCACTGTTAAATTTATCGGTTGTAGATTCATTTGTAATTATGTGCATCCCTCTGAAATTGTAGTTAAGCTCGCAACATGGCTATTCAACGTAACTATCTAGTTATTCGCCTACATCCACTTTTCTAAAATATTATACTCGCAGCTTTGCTGTAGTTTCTTCACTCGGTGTACATTCCTCGTTATTTTGTTGAGCTTCGCTTGGTATTCGCATTTTATTAATCGTAATTTTACTAAACAGCGAATAAATCTCCTTTAGACTGTCTATTGTGGTACGAAACAACGAATATATTTTGTTTTGTGACTTTTCATTTGTATTCAACGCCTTTTCTTAATATAGAATAACGTTAACGTGCACGACTAATACTTTTTAAAATTGTATTTATCAATACTGGCAGCTTCTCTGACTTAGGCAAGTCCTCATTATCTTATTTTTTGTAATTTGCAGCTTCGCCAAACATCGTCTCTACTGATCTAAAATTGTAACCGACTATGTTCGCTGATCTGGCAAGTCTCGCTGTACGGTTTGTCATTTGCGGCTTCGCTGGTAACTGGCCTCTGCTCTCTTAAAATTGTAGCTGCCTACTCGCAGCCTGCCAACTCGAGCAAGCCCTTGCTGTACGGTTTGTCGTTTGCAGCTTCTTCTAATATTATAGCTGCCCATGTTGGCAACTTCGCTGCTCACTGATTCGAGTATACCCTCGCTGTAAAATTTTTCATTTGCAACTTCGCTAGCCATCGCATGATATTCTAAAATTGTAGCTACCTGTGCTCGAAGCTTCGCTGCTCGCTGACTAGAGCAAGTCCTCACTGTACATTTTGTCGTTTGGCCTCTATCCAACTAAAATTGTAGCTGTCTCCGTCTCCGTCCTCCTAATTCTGTAGTCTGTTTGTGATTGCAGTTTCGCTGCTCACTTTTTCTTACTTATCGTACTTTTACGAATATATCTCATTTGACTGTCTTTTGTAATACAAAACAATGAATATATTACGACCCCTCCAATCTTTCATAGAAAGATAAATTTTCTTTTGTGGCCTAGTACATCCGTGCATTTGCTAGCTTGTTATTATGTATTTGCGTGTTAATAATTTATAAAATTGTAGTTACCTATTCGACCCAAGACCTTATTTTTCATTTGAAGCTTTGCTAGACATCTTCTCCACCCTTGTAAAGTTGTAGTTGTGCACTTGTCATACATTTGTCGTTTGCAGCGTTGCTGCTAATCCTTTTGAATCTTCTAATATTATAGCTCTCTTTGCTCTCAGCTTCGCTGCTAGCGAACAATCAAACAAGCCCTAGTCTCAAGTTTTGCAAAACAACGAATATACCTTCGCTTCGCTTTGGCACGCCAGAGAAATTAATGTGAGCAAAGAGCTGCGAGCATATTCAGCAACAATTTTGGAAAGGTAAACGTATTGAACAGTGAAGAGAAGAGGAGAATATTAGATAGTGAGGACTTACTCGAGTCACCGAGAAGCGAAGCTACGAGCATAGGCAAACAAGGCAGCTAAAATTTTAAAATGGTAGAGACAATCTCTCACTCTATGAAATGTCTAGGAAGCCTGGTCCTTTCTAGATTTATTAATTCATTAATTTTTCGGTACGCCATAGATTATATATTATAAAAAAGACTTAAATTCCAAACTTCACTTATCTGGATACAGTGGAAAAGATCTTGCCTGAGACAGTAAACCGCTTGCGCAAGCAGCAACAATTTTGGCAGTAGAGACAATTACCACCGAAGCAACAAACTGCGAGATGTTGTTCATAGTGGTTAATATTGAAAAAACTGCGTCTTATCCAATTAAAGATCTACGATAGGTAACATCATCTTGGACTTCATCATCTAAAATTATACTTTCTTGTTCCTCTGAATCTACTAGCTCTTTTTTTAGGTACTTAAGTACCAAACTTTCCACAGATCAGCTTAGCAGTAAAGAAAATATAGAAGCTTAACAGGAAAATACGTACGGTAAAGTAATTTAAAAAAAACCTTAACAATAAGGTCAATTTACGCAACAAAAGTTGTTTTATATAAGATTGTGACGTTGTCGACTATGTAAATATTGGAAATTAAGTAGGTAATAAAATAAGATCTAACAGGATTCAATAACAAGCGTAAAGTACAGTGGATAATAAAGCAACGACTGGAAACTCCCAATAAAATGTGTTTAATGTGCCGTTAAGCATTTAGATTCGAGAAAGCCATAAATGAAGTAAGGACATGTGGAACAAAACGATTCAACAACAATCGTATATTTTGCATTATTTTAATTAACTAGCTCGTCGTGTGGGCTGCATGCAGGCAATCACCTAGCGGGGGTCCGAAAACAACAATTTCTTTTGCTCTGCGACGCTGCTATTTAAGGATTGAAAGGGAACAAACACTTAATTTTACAGTTAAAAGTCTTTAGTGTAACAGGAAAGATAACATCTCCCCCTTACTATTTAACCCAGTGGCATAATATCCAACAAAAGTGTAAAATCGATTTTAGGTGAATGATAACGTGGTGTGTTATATATAGAAGTAAATGTAGCATATCAAAACGCCGGAAAGGGAGGCCAAAAACCATCGTTGTATGTTTACAATGGGAATCGCAAAACTACAAAGACTTTGTTAAAGAGGCCTTTGTGTTAAATTTGAAACTGAAAATATCATTAGGGATAAAGTTCGAATGAGCCACTATTTTTTTTGTTGATACTTAGGAAAAGGTGCGACTGTAACCTAAGAAGGATTGTTCTAAATTTAATTTGAAAGGTAATCTACTGAAACTGACATAATTAATCAATGCTTTCTCCCATAGCCTTTCCATCAAAACGCTAGCTTTCCTGGTACTACCCTTGCAGCTTCCCAAATGTCACACTCAGGAACACCTCTCCTGAAAGGCCACATTGTAAATTTACTAGACTCTCCAATGCAAATTATGCAAATTAATTGTTGCTCTTTTCGTATAAAGGCTTTGTTAAGGCTAAAGTACTTTATGTGCGTCAACTACACACTGAGAGCGTATTGATTACTCGAATATTGAAGCTTTTTTGAGCCCCGAAACCCACAATTTGTGTCTTCAGCAAAGAAAACGCAACGTTTCAATCAAATCCATTGAAAGCTTGAAGCTATTATGCCAAAAGACAAAAATAATGCGGCCTATCATACAAAACAAATCCCGCGCAAAATCTTACTCGAACAATCAAATTAATTGAACTCTGTCTGCCTTTATTCCTATTGAAATATATAATAATAATATAATCAGCTTATCTCACAGCGCAGTTTCTAGGAGAGCTTTAGAAATCCAAAGCAATCACTTCTTAACATCGAATTGATAGTACCAAATACAAATTTTCAATTATGGCCGCTTTAACTACAATCAAGCGTTTAAAAGGCCGTAAACCGCCATGTGGTGCCGGCAGAACATGAAAGTGCCATCACTTTATTGGCAGTAATAGACTGCACTTACCAGAACTATGGATTGCCGCAGTAAATCCACTCTTTATTCTATATTTAAAGGTTGTTAACTTCTTGTTATTTCATCTTAGGTGAAACGTAAGCTTCTTTAAGAAGTACTAGAACGTTTCATTAATATGAAGCTAATTGGTACTAATGTAGTACTTCACGCATTAACATTAATTTTAAGATGGAAGGAGTACCATAGTAGTACGCAACCACATGTATAATTTAATTGCACCATTTTCTTTTTCTGATGTTTTGTGGCTCGTGTGCGATGTTTCCAATATTTCTAACATATATTTTTTATTTTTTTATTTTCAGGGTATCGTGGGGGCCTAGGCGCGAGGAGACATGTCCGACGCCTCTGACTCACTGTCCGAGGAGGAGCGCAGTTTATTCCGTCCATTCACGCGCGAGTCGCTTGCGGCCATCGAGACTCGAATCGCAGACGAACATGCCAAGCAGAAGGAGCTGGAAAAGAAAAGAGCTGAAGGAGAAGTAAGTAAACACTCCATGCATTCCCATTATTAATCGTTGTCCAATATTGTAAATTGAACGCTCTAGACAAAAGCATGTTTCGCCAATTTTATGGCTTTCCCCCGATCCTTTATTGCCAACCAGACGAAGAGCACTACCGAGTTGGTACTCCAACAGTGAAATGCACTTGACTCGAGAGTGTTTTATCTCGGGCGACTTTTTATTTAAAGCGTTTGATGAATTATTTAATCCTTTCTATGCCTGCAGTGCACAAGGTCGCAAATTTAATTGGTCGGTAACTGAATTTTGGAACTTTGAAACTTTGAGAGTTTCGGATGTAACATCAAAGGAATTAAGACACAGTTTTGTTTCAGTTTCGGATGGCACGGGTTAAGCGACGTCAAGTATTTGGCATTCGGAACTCTTTTCGATTGTTAAGAGTTCCGAGAACTTTTAAAAATGACCAGACGACTCCTAACGTAGAAATGTTATAGATAAAACGTCAACCCTTCTCAGGAGTGCTGAAAGGGCGCTATCCGGTAACACTAACGACCGCGGCCCATTCAGAGACTTTTTAAGACTTATACAAATGCAACTCACTTTGTTCCATTACACTTACGTAACCGAGTTAAATAATAAAATTGCGTCTAACGTGCCCGGGCAACAGTCTGTTCGATGTTTTAATCCCCGGAGGACGCGGACGCTGAGGAAGGTCAATGGTGCCTTAATGTCAATAGCAACTATTGCTTTTAGACTAAGTAACTTTATTAAAATACGGACTGGCACAACACTTTGTGTAAATTGCGATTATAATCCTTTTATACTTCAAAACTTCTCAATTTAGATTAAAATTATCACTCCAATAAGTAAGTTTGAGGCATGATGCGTTTAGGTAGTACTGTTTTGATACATCGGCAAAGCGTAACTGTTTAAAAGTGGTTTCAAAAAGGCAGTCGAGGAATTGGAAGTTAGCGTTAGCATTTTGAGCGTAAGATAGGAAAGTAGTAAGAATTAAGGTAGTACCGTAACGGGAATCCGTGTTTTTTAATTTTTTTGCCTCGTGGTTTTCTAAGAAATTTTATTTTTAATAATTGTTTTAATTTAATAATACATAATTGAATGATAAATTATCATGCTGCAATTTACGAGAGGTTTGAAAATAATTGGAGGTACACAGAATAAATAAACAAATGTGTTTATTGTTAGGTAAATTGGCACATGCAATTATTTGTTCAAAAACCAATAATTACAATTAAAAGTCGAATTAATAACAAATTGTTCATGAGAAACCCGTGTGTTGTTCAAAAATAATATTTAAATTAAATTGGGGTGGAAGCACGACTTGTGGCGGTACTCCCATGGGCGCGCGCTGACATAGAAAGGAATTAAACTGTTAAATTTTAAGCGGGGGTGGTCTCTTTATCGCGGTTTCATCGCAGTGCTAGGATAAAAATGCACGCAAATTCTAATTAAGAGTACCCTTATCTGCGACGCAAAACGTTTTTCCGCCAAAAAATAAAATTTAAGCTAGTTGGCAACAAAAGATGCAACGTGTGAAAAGATAGTCCGTCCGTGTTTGCGTGATGCCTTAAATGTTAACCGAACTGCTTTTCTTTGATTCTGAGTAGCTGTCTATGAAGTAGTACCTCCAAATCTATTAATATATTTTTGATTGGTGGCGCAAAAAATTGGCAAAACATGCTATGTAAATGTAAATGTGTACTGTCGTACCTTGAGGAAAACCTTATATGCCCTATTGCCATGTACTTGTACATAATTTACTATTTATTTTTATTTCACAGGACTCTTATGTATGTAAATCGTGCTTGAGACTGCATGATTCTTGTGTCTTCCAACATTTCATATTATATATAATTTGAATGAATATGATACAATATAATATCACGACACTCCATCTATGGCTTTGACTATTTGAATTGGCATTAAAATTTCTTTTCTTCTCAATATATATAGATACAAAAACACTGTTTGGCAACTAAACACCCACTATAGAATGTTTCATTAAGCAAAAGCGACGCCTTTAGAAGACCTATTTTGATATTTGTACATATTTATTGTTTGCTGTGTTTTTGTATTTGATTCGCGAATAAACGTACGAATTTATTAGTTAAAAGAGATAGTTTTTCAGGTACTATTTGTAGTACCTCCTATTCAAAATTTGTCTACCTACCTTTCCAATTAGTTCCAGCCAGTTCCATATAGGTGTCGCCGTTTAGAGTGCAGTCATCTTACACTGTCATAGTACCATTTCCTAATACCACTTACAACACGCAAAATAGCAAACAAGTCGAGGAGTTTTTTGGTGTTACTTGAAAAAATCGTGCAAAAAACACCTGACGTAAAATCAAAAACACAGTAAACGATAATTTGATTTCTGCGCAAAAAATAGTTCTTCTAAATCAACTAATGTGACTTTGCGCGAAAAGGCGCAAAGTTGCGTCGGTTTACTTCGGCCGAAAACGGAAAAAATATAGATTCCTGTGATGTCCTACGCATAAGAGCTGTGTTGTGTGCTTTTCGATGTTAAATTGTAACCTTTATTGCAGACCGGTTTTGGACGCAGGAAAAAGAAAAAAGAAGTAAGAATCCTCTAATAAACATGCTCAAAAAGACACTCGCTTCTTAGCTCAGTACTTGGTGCCTCTGACGATGTTTCTTATGTTTTTATTTTGTTTGACTAGAAAAAAGCGCTGATTTTTCCAAAGCTTGAATTTTGCTGATTGCGCAACACTTTTTTAATTCAAATCGTCAGTTGCATTTTGACAGTGGCTTAAATTGTTTTGTTCTTTGCTTAATTTTTAGCATTTTTCTAAGCATCGGCTACACATGCTTTATGTACCTTCAAGGCAATTGTAGTTAGAGCTAAAAGTCGTCACTAATACTTGTAAAAAAATTTTTAATACACTTAAACATAATTGTAAATTTTTTCACATTTTTTTAATATAAATTTCACCATATTTTTAAATATATTTCTTCACAGATGCACAAAAGTTCCAGGTTATGCATAACATGGGTGTTTTTTTAAATTTATCATTATCCAAAAAAGCACTGTCATTTTCAAAGCGCGATCACAAACGTTTTTCTTATTCTATTTCAAATCACGAACAAAAGTGGCCCAGGAAAAATTAAAAAAAAATTAAATATAACTTTGAAATTCAAAAACTCAATTTTTCTTTGGCCACGCGGAAAACCTGTATGTTGTCAAACACTCCCATGGTTTGAAATAAAATAACCTCATACCAATGTTCAACATGTTCTATAATTGCCTTTGCATTTTTTAGAGGAATTATTAGAAAACTTAGTTCGTTCATGCAGTTTGTTAGTTTTACATTTTTAAATCATGACTTTTTGAATTTATATCATTTTTCTAGTGGAATGGATGCGCTAGCATCACGAGATATTTGCTGTTAAACGCCAGCAATAAACGAAATTTCTGAGAAGTGCCTAAAGGCAATTTTTCTTCAAGCTTAATAATGCGATTTAAATATGTTTCTGTGTAAACATTTCTTTGAAAATTTCTTCAATTTCCAAGAACCACCTTTATATTCATATTCTAAAATATCACATTTCATATGTACTATTTTCTTGTGCCTTATTTTCTACTTGCTCGGAAGCGTTTTTGCTTTCGCTTCATTAAAATATTGTATTCTCTGAAACAAAAAAGGTTTCGAGTTTTACGTTTTATTATTATTCCAGTTTAATTCAGTTATCAGACTTGCGGACTTAGGTTTCAAAATATTTACTAACGTTTCCAAAGAACTTAAAGAAAACCAGGAAATTTCTCTAAGTTACCGAGGAAACAAAACTTCAAATAAAACAAAAAAGTGTTTTTTCAATGCAATTTGAAACTGTGGAATAACAAATATGAAAGAGTTTAATCATATCAAAGTTAAAACGTTTTTAGAAAATAATTTCCACGTGTACATTAAAAATTAAAGGTGTAAAACGTTTCATATGTATAAAATTAAATGCTTAATTAAATTAACTTGGCGCATCAGGCAAGTTTGTAAAAACATTAATAATGCAAATTTTTCACAAATTCATTTTGAAACGTAAAGAGGATCACAAATTATGTATGAACTTAACACTCGCGCAATGTATTATAAATTTGCTTCTGGCCATTCGGGCAAATTAATTAAATTTTCATTTGAGGCTAATATAGATATGAATTCTTTATGGCGATTCATTGTCACAGAGTTGCAACTGAATTGAAGCTCGAACGCGACCGAGATGCAACTTCGTGAGAATGAATCGGGGCAAATAATACATATTAAACTTGTAGATTGTTAGCCGCGATTCATTGTCGCGAAACTGCATCTGACTTGACCGGGAGATTGTCACGGAGCTGCAACTGAAATGAAGCTTGAGCGCGACCGAGATGCAACTTCCTGATAATGAATTGGACCAAATAATACGTATTACACTTGTAGATTATTTGTTGTGATTCATCGTCGCCGTGACCTGAACCTCAGTCGCTCCCAAAAGTGATGAGAAAGTAACTTATTCAATGGCACAGTGCGTTTCAAATAATCCCTACAAAAATATGGAATCTAGCTTCATTTGCACATTGAAATGTAATGACTGGAACCTAAATTAATAATAAATAAAGCGGCGAAGCAAACGGCCTTTCGATCTTCTCACGAATGTATTTCTAAATAAAAGCAAACAAGCAGGAGGTTCGCATCGCTTTTAAGAGTGAAGCAAAATCGTGAATTCAAACGCCGGATTAAAACTATTCCGGCCGGAGCACACGACCCGAAAGAGCCGGAGAGGGAGAGAGAAGGACGTCCACCGCCTGCCGCTTCTGGTATTATTTGGTGCTGAATACGTCACATCGAGTGCCAGTGCAGTAGGGCTTTCTTTTCCCCGGATGGATCACCTGGACGCTGCCGAAGCCGAGGGTAAGCCCGGCGAGCCGACCCTGCACTGCGTAAACGACGCCTCCGTAGTATGAGGTGACGTCGCCAGTTAGGAGGCATTCTGAGGGTCATTTCACCACGCGATTCCACAACCTTATCAACTTTTACTCCTTTATGTACGATACCAGCCACTCCAATCAATTCTCGGTTCTGGTGCAGCTAGACGAAGAAATTTTTTTATAAACTGCTCGAAAAATACATAATTTTGTGTATGGCAAGCCAAAGTAGACTAATCAAAATTTCGCCAACAAGGTAGTTTGTGTGACATTTGCACCTAATAGGTTAAAAATACCAAGTATACCGCAGCTTATTTACTACGCCATAAGGGGAGAGAAAGAGGTCATAAAAGAAATAAAAGTCAATGAATTGACATGCTGTATAGACCTTCCGGCACAATGAAGCAAATCATTGTTTCGCCATGAATGAACTTGAAACTTGATATTTCAAAAAATAATCTCGGGAGACCTCAGACACAAAATATAAACGTATTCGCAGGTTGTCCTCAAAAATCCAATAAATAATAAACCCGAGTATCTCTTACTTCTGAACAGCGAAACTGGAAAGTATTAAATTGCGAATAAACATTATTGGAAGAAGAGACGAGGATGAGCGCTGTGCATAGCGGCGCGGAAAAAACCGATTGATTTTATTTTAAAATGTAAGTATTTCTTTCGAAAATTAAATCATTCGAGTTTATTTTCGGTTTTATATAGAATTTGCCGCCGCATATAGGGGAAAATAGCCGAAAAGTGTTTTTTTCAAGTCTTTGCCACTTCAGTCCTCTGCGTCCTTTGAGATCGTTACTCGTGTTCACTAAATCTCGTCCGAAATGAGTGACCTGTCTGCTCTACATTCCATGCACCATAAGAATTTGCCTATATTTATAGGCGTTTAAATATAAGAACATCCTCACAGAAGACCCCAAACCTTTAGGGCTGAGGAGCTAGGAAACATTGGTCTCAAGAAAGTGAGTGAGTTTCTCGATGTAATCGTGCGTAAGCGGATGCGGAATGCGTGTAGAAGAAGATTTCATTTGATTCACTTCTAAACGAGTGTTGGCTAATCAACGAGTCTCACTTAACCAATAAATGTTAAATGAGCAAGCCCAATAGACCTTGATACGATGAAATAAAAGTGTAACCCATTAAAAAAAAACTATAAATCTCATCGCGCTCCCACGGGCCTAAAACCTCGTTATCCGCATCTGAAATCGATCAGAGATTCAGGAGAGAGAGAGGGCGAATCTTTATAGGCTTCATATTTTTTAACAAACTGAGAAATCAATAGAAACTATTTCGTATTATTCAAGTTGCCAAAGGGCGTCAGTTTACATTCGATAACGTCGATTCGGAGGAACGAGGAATTAGGTCGCTTAATAAGACGTTTCGAGCAGAGAGAAAACGAAATAAAATATGTATGCAATTATCATATCAAAAGGGCCTCTGAGGGCCTGAGGTGAATTTTTATGAAGCCATGGATACTGCAAGGTTACTTTGAGTGGAAAGTGGTACACACCAGAACATACCTAAATACAGAGAACATAAAAATATGTTTTCTATATTGTTAGGTTTCATGTTTCTAAACTACATCTTGCAAATCCCGGTTCTATACTCCTGGCGTTATGGCAACGGCGTAATGACACGATGCATATAATGGTAAGGGAAATGACAATTGGAAAAGCTGCTTGCAGAAAAGTAGCGAATGAAAATTTAAGTCTGTCTAATGGTGGTTTACGGAACAAGGGAATGTTTCCCATGGAGGTATTACTCCAATTTAATGGTAGTCGATCGTCTTCTAAGAAACCTCAACACTTGGAATTTTTTATCCTTAAAGCTAACAATAAATAATGGAACGGCGGCTAATTACCTCAAGTTTAAATATTCTTCAAAACAAATACTTCCATTAGATATTCAAGACACAGGTATTGTGCCCAAATAAGGATAACACAATATACACTTCGATGTTATAACAATAGCATTTTCGCTTGGCGAAACAAAAGCCTTTAAAAATTACAACGCGGGATAATTTTCATCTAAAAAGTTGGAAACATTGCGGTACGTTCTTAGAACTATCGGGATAGCTGAAGGTCGAAACTGAAGCTGAAGTTTCTCGAGATTTTTTCTGTTGAAACATCAGTTGTGCATTCATTTGCGAGTGTACGCGTCCGCGAACTGGGAATTAAAGCCCCTGCGTAATTTAAACTTTTCCTCGGTATTCTATTTCGAAATCGAAAATCGACTGAGTTTCGGTTTTTAAGCGGAATCGTCATCAGAGCTTCAAAATAGCTTTCCCACGTATTTGTGTGTGTTTGAGCACCAAGCTGGTGGACATGTCGATCCCATCGTCCCACATCGCAACGTTCGTTCAATGAAAAGAAGCAGTTTGCTTGGAACACGCTCTCATTAAAACTTTATGCTTGCTCATTTACTGGATATCGTAAAAACGACTACCCTATTAGACATTTTATCAGTTATATTGCTTCATTTACTGGTAAATATGTACATAGTCACTATTTCTCTTGATTAACCCAGCAAACGCAGCAAATCGTGCCCATTTGAGGGCGAGTAGTTTCCTTGAAAAGGACCTCTCCTCGTGGGTAACGCAAAATGCCGTGATGTTAAGCGGCTTCCTAAAATTTTGTGACTGCGTCCAGTAATCAAGATATGTCGCCTCGACGATCCCACCCAATAAAACTTACGAAAAGAAAATAAGATTAGCAATCGGACAGATGGACTAAGCAGTCGAATTCCACTGGAGGAGACCTAAAGAAAATCAATGTGTGCCGGCGTCGCGTCGCCTAGAAATGGAACTTTTCACCTTCTATTGTTCGAAACACAACTGCAAATTTTAAATTTGTATGGATGAATCAATAATAACGCAGGTATTCCGCTTTTTCTTTAATTTCAGCTTATTCCTTCTGGAATCTGTGATTGAGGTGACAAGACGGTTCGAATAACCCGGAACAATTCCAAATTTTAACTGTAAGTAAAATTCGTTTTATGGATACTCTAAGGCAGTGGTAGACAACCTTACTGAAGAGGAAAATTTTTGGTTCAAATAACACTCCAAGGGAGACATTTCATTCCGGAGGATGCCGAGAGGCCAGGAAGACTACGAACGGTACGAAGGAAAATTTGAGCTCTTTTAAATTTTGATATTTTATTAGTGGTGGTTGGAAATTTAAAGCTTTACAATAGATTAACAAATGCAGCAAACCTACGTATTAAGAATAAAGGAAACCTAACAACAAATTTAATGAGCACAGCAGAACAGGAGATTAGAAGAGTTAAAGTTTAACAAGGAAATGTGCACAGCGAAGAAGAAATCGTAAAAATCTCGAACGAATTTTGAGGACCACTGACCTGGAGTACAAATATAATTTCCTTCCGTAGTTCTTGCCTACAAACTGCAGAATATATTAAAGATATTATTTTTTGTTATGTTAGGACTTAAAGGGTCGAACTTAGCCAGCCTAACTAAATCCCAAGTTCGAGATTTCGTTGGCAGCTCGAGACCGTATACCCTTGGAAGTATGTTCTCTTTTCGGGATCAAAGCGTATTTAAATCAAGAAATGTTCACGTAAAACTCTGCAACGTGACGACGACATTGGTTTTAATTAAAGCTTTAAGGAACGGGAATTATCATCAATTTATTGGACTATGTAGTTGGATAGGAATCTCATTGTTTGTTTTTGTGTATGGCTTTTGCTGGAATTTATAGTTAAAGAATTTAAAAAAGTTTATCTATTCCTCTTCGTCGCTATCCTGTGAGTTCTGGGGACTCCAACAAAAAATTTTATTTTAATTGAAAGGGTTGAGTCACTCGGATTTTCTAGAATACATATCCTCTGCCCAGGATACCTTTTTATATTTTTATTTATAACGTAAATAAAAGATGGACATAAAATTTTATAAATTAAGTCATTAGTACTGAGTGAGTACCGTGCATGGGGATGCAGCTACTACGTAGGAAAGTGTCCTCCCGTAAAATTCTAGTCTTCATAGCCCTAAAAAATCGTTTCGCTATCCAAACAGATCTTGCGTCTATTTCAATATATACATATGAAATTTACATGCCACCTCACAACGTTCGCTTATTCTCATCTAAAATTATTGGATGTCCGGAGCAGCGTCAGCGGATCGATCACTATTTTCTTTTTCATTTATATATCAGATCGAGCTAGGCCTCAGCGGCGAACAGTTTACACTACATATTTCCAATAGCCCTTGTTCGTTTCCGAGAAACTAATTTACTCCCGCGAATTATTATTTCTTGCGGAGTAAATAATCTGCCACGCACTTCCCATTCCTCAGGCGAAACTTTAGAGCATGTTGTTATCCAGACTCGTCCTCCCATATTGATTTTATTATACTCTTGTTATGATGCTCGTTAGAAAATTTAAAATCCTGGAAAATCCATTCTTTATTATTAAATCAAACGTCAAATTTGGGTAGTACTAAAATTTTGTTTTCATCAAAAATCTCCGGATAAAAAACAAATAATTGCGCCGAAATGTTTTAAAATAAACCCAAATAAAGTCGCTGGTATCAATGACGTTTAACAACATCCAATTTTTCATGTTTCCCGTTTCATTCATTCCTCCTTCCGGGCTTTCCGTGCATCAAAATAAACCAGCAGGATTGTTGTACGCCCGAAACAACGACCGATGTGTATTCAAATTATTTTACGCGGACTCAGAATATGTGTACAAACTTTTATTGTTGTACGAATTTTGTCATTAAATATTCCTTGGATATGAATCATTAATTAGATTTTTAATTTTTTCGTGGGTCGTCAATTAATTTTATCAAACTCATATTTATATTTTGTTTTCATAACACCTATTAGAACTTTTTTATTAAAGAACAAATGTGTACACATAAATGTTTTGTTATTACGCCACCTATTAGGTAACATGCTAACTAATAATAAAATATCTTAGCGGATTCTGATTTCGCCATCTACTGGCCAATTGGTGACATACTGTAAGGTGTTTAAAGCCAAGGAGAGATGTCGCAAGTGCTTATAAAATTTTATCACAAGTTACTCTTGATAACCAATTTTTCAATGTGCAGTAAAATTTTAATCTATGTTATAATTAGTGTTAATCATATTATTAGGAAGTGTTTAGAACCATTGACTTTTTGGAAGCCTTATTTATTTAAGGCATATTTAGAGAAACATCCCATTTTCTAGAAAAAAAAGCCTTACGGCTCTCAAAAATACGCGCGAATCATGAAATAAAGATTCTTTAAATGCTGGCCTTAACTACTTTAGCTACATAAAAAGGATACATTTGAAGATTGTTTAAACGATTACCGTTGCCACGTCGTTGTTATCTGCAGACTTATCATAAGTAAATTTATAGGAGCATATTAGGACATCTATGCGTCAGTTGGAGAAGTAAAAGGTAAAGTATATTGAAGACCGCGCCAGATGGAGCTATAAACTTAAACTGTTAATTAAAATATGTAAAAATAAAAATCTAAAGACTTGTATCTCTCAATAAACCTGCAGGCATCCTTAAACAAACGATGTATTTCAATGGCACGTCTGCTTAAGGTATGTGTTTAGCAAAAACGCGCACCGCGCAGTTTTTTATTAAAGGTTATAAACCAATATTTCTCTAAAACTTCCAAAGAAGTTACCTCTAAGGCTAAAAAAATATACACAAAAGTTCTAAAGCTGAATTAAACTGGGAATATTTGAGTGAAATACATGGCCGGGTAGCACTATTTGCACACCCCTAAAAAACAAATTACGCTTAAGTCACACTCAAGAGGTAAATTACCTTTTCTTAATAATCCATCTGAGACTTAAATGAACTCAATTTTAAGTCTCAGTTTTTGCGTTTTTCTTTCTCTTCAGGTGTCAATGTTAATCAAAAGTTCATTTGAGAGTAGAAATAATCTAATTTTCCAATTAGGAATTAAACGTACAATTTTCGAGATTATTCGTTTTCCGTGTTTACCTGTGAGTTGAACAAAATCTAATTTCGACCGAGTTTCCTGTTTCGTTCATTCATTTCTCCACTTTAATGGAAATACATCGGGATAAACTAGGAATTCCGGTTGACATTTATACAGGATCATGTCAATGCCCTAATTTTATTACGGATTTCGCTTTAAAATATAATTATGTCTGCATACATCCCCCAATTTGTCGCTCTTCGATATCATTCAATTACGTCAGAAGTTGCGTTGCCATCGAAACGTCTTGCAACTTTATCTTTATTAGCGAGTAGCAAAAGATGCTCTAAAAATTAAGTGCTGAAATGCGAATGCAAAATAGGCATTATAAAATACACTTTTAAATTTCAGCACTTAATCAGCGTCAGTGGTGTATGCTCCACGTAACTCCAATTCTTTTTATTGGAAGATAAGTCAATTACACAAGATAGATTGGGCGAACTTCACGATTGATAAATAGGGCATTGCCTTCTGACATTATACTTCTTCAAGTTAGCTTTTAGGCTTTTCAATCTAAAAAATATAAATTAATCCTCATACTCCAATCCAGCATGTGAAGTGACTGGCTATTGAGAAGGACCCTACTA
This sequence comes from Enochrus cinctus, assembly GCA_033557785.1. Classification (NCBI taxonomy): domain Eukaryota; kingdom Metazoa; phylum Arthropoda; class Insecta; order Coleoptera; family Hydrophilidae; genus Enochrus; species Enochrus cinctus. Next base: position 6,243 of record JAUIMW010000005.1, on the reverse strand, counting down.
CGAGAAAGTTGTTTTCACGCATTTCCTTCACACTTTTCTAGAGTGCACAAAATTCCAAAAAAAAAACGCACGGAATGACCCCGAAGCACCAAGAGCAAAAGTGTGCTAAGCACTTCTATAATTATTCTCTTTCAGCTTTACCTCTTTCTCTCTCTACCAACCACCAAACAACACTAAGTTAATTTATTTTAACAATTTTATACTCTATGATAATATAAAAAGCATTATTACCTGGATGCGTAGGTGGCAAGGCAAAGCTTTTAAAAAAAATGTTGAGGTCAATCAGAGCCTTGCCTTGTAACCCACGCCCAAAGATCAGCCAGCGCATCCAACATTATACTGCATGATTCATTTTTAAACCAATACAATACTCACGGGTTCATTTTTACCCAACAATATTTGGAACCTCATTTGAACTTGGAATTTGCTACATATTTTGACATATGATATCATGGTTTTTGAGTTATTTGTAGACGATGTCCCTATTCTGGTTTTATCCACCATAACAACTTATTTCCCATTAAAAAAACCATTAAAAAATAAAACCAAAATGGGAACTCGTATTTTTTACTTTTAAAATTTTGTGATTGGCTTTTGAGTTGCAATTAAAAGGATGTTACTACGTCATAGTACTTAGTAAAAAGGTTCAAAGGCACCTACCTAGATCCAACGGCATTTTTGTCTCTTCGCAGTACTTCAAAAGAGACCTCACCTTACGTAGTAACATTTTTTTGGCACTCTGGTCACGAAGTTGGCATTAAAAGTGTTTTGATATGCAGATTCGGTATGAGGACGAGGACGAAGATGAAGGCCCCCAACCTGACCAAACTCTGGAGCAAGGGTTGCCCTTACCGGTACGGCTTCAGGGCAGCTTTCCCCCAGAACTCGCAAGCACACCACTTGAGGACATCGACCCTTTTTACAGTAATCAAAGGGTAAGTACCTTTCCACATTTAGGCGTTATAAATTCTCTAGTACCAAAATTATCTTTAATGAGAGTAAAAATACAGCATCATTTTGCCACTAACATAAGCAACAATTATGGCATGCTTATGGAAAATTACAATGGGAAATTGTATCTAGAAATTTTCCTGGCCGAACGAAAGCATTCAAATTGATTATTCAAGTCCGATATATTTATAGGAAAGGTCAGACTAGGCGTTTTCCGTTTACGCAAGTCAATAAATCAATTCATATTCAACTAGCCGCAGAAACTACCTTTTAAAGTCCTAACTGGTACTATTTTCAAATATCCTAGCAGGAAATCCTGGAGAATTTTTTGCTCCCAACTTGCAGCATCATATTTGTTTGTATTTTCAATACTACACAGTCAATTTAACGCCTTCGAGAGAGAAAAAAGCGTGGTGTTCCATCTTTTTGTATGCCTATTTTGCGGAAGCCAGAGAACTCCGCCGTCAAACCCCGTGAATGAATCTCTTAAAACATTCCGGACTTTTGAAAGGGCCCCCGATAAACGTGCCAACTATGAATTGTACGTATTATATTTGAAACGGCAGGAATCGGAATGCTCCTCTCCGAAAGGACAATAGATGTTATCTCGCTCTTTCAATGGTGTGCCGTGTTGATTGAGTTGAACGACCGAACTGTATAAATTTATATGTTTTCGGGCAATGGCTTATAGTTGGAAACTTGAGAATAGAATGAGCTGCAAAAAAAAACAATTCCAATAAATTTGGTGGCTGTTGGTCAGTTATCTTAGTTGTTTTTGGCCGATGCCATCGTATGCAATGCTCAATTATTTTCAAATCATTTCATTACGCTCCAGTTCCACCATAGAGCTTCAATTTATAACCAACCTTATAACATTATTATCAGTTGGAATACATTTTCTAAATTTTAAGTATTGGCATCATTTTCTTTAAAAAAATATTTTATTTTTATTGCAATTCCGGACTTGACTTTAAAGCTTTTCTCTAGGTTCAACCAATCAATACATAGGTAGCTGAATCTTTACATTGGAGTAGAAGAGAAAATATTAAATGTGCTCTGATATCTGCGTAATCATATTTGAATTCCAAAATCTTGACTTTCTTCAATAATAGTATATATTTAAATAGAATAAAAACATCATTAAAGAAGAACCACCTGGTACTCTGCCAAAAATCTTGATAACACTCTTCTACAAGTTTAACTAGCCAGTAAGAAGATCGTAGTCTCCAGATCTACTGGCACAGTTGTTGGCACAGAGTCAAAACCAGGGAATCTGGGGATTGTTCCCCAGGAATACTGCCTTTAAATTTAAAAAAATTGATACCTTTTCATTTATCTAAATATAAGTAATAATTAATCATACCTTGAGGACACTATTTATTAGTTGCACACTTATATAGCCTCATTTAATAATTTAACAATGTAACGAAGGTTTCGTTTATTTAGAATAATATTTAAAACAAAATAAAAGAATAATTATAAATTAAAATTAAAATGAATTTTTTTTACATATGAAGGTTACTGCTCAAAACCAATCTAGCAGGGGTTGGTGCTAAGAAAAACACAACTCTTTGCATACATAAATGATTTAGTATTTAGTTTCCATGATGTTGATTTTGTACTTTTCGCTGATGATATGAGCTTATTGCTGAATAGTTTTAGTTCAGATATCCTTAAAGAAAAATCTCAGAATATTCTAATTGAATTAATTAACTGGTTTGCAGCGCTATCACTGAAAGTTTTTAAAACTTTTAATATGACAGAAAACTTCGAAATTTTACATTTTATTTTTTAGGAATATTTTGACGCTCACCTCCTTGTCTAGCTCATATTATACTTTTGTACATTTATACAAATTTTAAATAATTTTTGCTTACGAAATAAATATATCTAGTTATTTAAACATATAATTTATCTTATCTTATCTTATCTACCTGCTTCTAATTGTATTTAATAGCCTTGATTAAACTCATTACAACCCAAAAATACAACAGAACGAACAACAGAGGTGAAATATTTACCAAGTCCTCTACTATCTACGTTCTCATATTTAATATTCAAAAATCTAGAAAATTCACCATTTCTTTATGTTTTATCAGTCAACAAAAATTAGGTAAAAACCTGAGTACCTACAGGAAATCCCATATGATTCTTTTGTTGTCGAATTCCTTATGTTCAAACAGAATTTCCTCCAGCTACACTATTATCTATATACTCCTAATTGTTTTCAAAAATCTTGATAATAGTCTTTATATCTTCAAAATTAACTAATTAATAAGAATAGCGTAGTTTGCACAATACGTGGAGGGCATTCTATGTCTCCAAACCCCATGGTGGACAATATAAAAGAAGGAACTTAGAAGTTATTATTTAGAGAAAAATAAATAGATGATATTTTATTAAATAAAAATTTTACTAAACAAATATTTTTTCTTAAAATTAAAAATAAGCCAATATAGGAGGTGTACTTGACACAGTGACTGCGTGGAATGATTGTTGAATTTTTTACTGCATGTTCTCTGCTTTCCCAGCAAGGAGAAAACAAATATATAATATTGCTAAAGGCACCTTTTCCTAGCGGTAAGGCTTCCGGAAGACGTTCCAAATTGTCAACATTTCATTGTCCGCATTTTTATTTATTTCCTAAATAATTTTTCCCTCGTTTCCAAGTCGATAAGTTTCTATTTTCAGATATAACTGGTTTGAAATTCTATTCACTTGCATTTCAAAATAATCGAGTTCCATCCACTCAAAACAGTTACGAGAGCTGTCTTTTAATTAAACAGTAATGTTGACTCTTGGCGTTTGATTAGTTGCGCCCTCTGCGTGGTCAACTGCGCCCTCTATATGCAAAACTAAAAAGACATCCCAGTTTTTTTTTTTCTAATAGTTTTTTCTTTGGTTTTCCTTCAGATGCTCCCATTGCGTTAAAGCCGAAAAACTAATACTAATAAAAATGATTTGAGATCACTTTCATAGTTTTTTTCCGATATTACCTCATAAAACACAAAGACATACGACATCAAACATGTCCCCGCATTTATGGGGTCATTGATTCTATCGATTTTACACCCTTTTTTAATTTGGAAAATCTAGTTAGCCATTGATATTGGCGGCGGGAAATTCGTGGAAAACGGACAGACGCCAGGGCCATTACAGCAGATTTGCGCTCTATGACGCCTAAATTATGGAATTTCATGCCTTATTGACATTTCAATTGAAATTGGCCATGTTAGAAGAATCGATCGTTAAACTGTTTTAAAAGCGCCCTCCTCGCAAAATTTTCCCGGCGGTGTGTAGGTGCGGAATGCGGCGGCGGCTGAAAAAATCACGAAAATTGCAAAACAAAGCTTTTGATTTTAGCGCAGATAGTTTTGTCTTGCGGAGAACAAACTGGTTACGGAAAAACACGCCAAGAAAATCGATACCGGCCTGCTGTACAATACAACGAAATTGCACGATAGGCTCACCTTCAGATCTATAACTGCCAAGATTCCAAATGGGCAATTTTTGTTAATATACACGAATCAATTAAACGTCTTCATTTCGAGGTTTTGAGGAGTTTCAGATAGATTTCTCTTTGGGGTGTTCTCCCAGCATTAAATTTGTCTTTGTCCTATTTTTCTATCTTTGGGGTATTTCGAATATTTTGTTAAAATTTCTTTGGGTTTTGAATGTCATAAATAATTTGTTTTTAATGCTTTCTTTAAAAATTTATTGAAGATTTACTTTTAATTATTTATTTTTTTTCATTTTATTGTTATTTGGTTGCACGAATGATCTTCTAGTCATTTCGTTTTGAAATGAATTTCTGCTGACCAGTAAGCTCGTAAATCTGTCACAGAGCTATCGCAAATTTGTTATATTTTAAGAGAACACACTTAAGGAGCCATCAAAAGCTCGAGCTTTAGAATATTATACGTATCGGATATTGGGTACTAAATGCCATAATAAAAAGTTGCGTTCAAAATAACCGTTTGTTGGTTTTGTTGAACTAATGGCATCCACAAACATGCCCCTTAGACAATCTACAGATGTACAGCTACTCAAACTTTAAAGCTTGCATTTAAAGCGCTTCACACGTTTGCAATTTAAAAAAAAGTTAAATAGTAGAGTTTCAAAAACATGTAGTTAACGCTACTCTTTGATTCAATAACGTAACAATTTGTTACGCTTTATGACCAATTATCAGATTATATATCATTACTCTGCACAACAACCAATTAACTGGCTCGTATTTTGGTGTTTGATCATTCGTTTACATATCATAACAAAAATACGCACACGCAGACATCATTTAGCATTTGGCTGCTTTTGAAAAGCAATTTCGTTGGGGGTTCCTCAGGGGACAATATGGAGTATTAATACCAGGATTGATTGTCGAATACCGGCATCCCTGGTTTTAAAATACCACAACACCGGCACTGTTTTTTTTTTTCTTGTCCGGTATTGTATTGGAACTTCAACGTAACGTATTCGAAGGGCAGGTATTAAAAGCAGTTATGCTCAGAGGTATTATTTATACTTGCCCTGAGGAGAACAATAAACTATTATTATTGGTTTGAAATCGTCTTAGAAGTGATTTACAGACTATTAATTAAATATTCGCCTTCTACTAATTTAAACCACATTCTAACCTGGAAGACGTCCCTAATTATCTCAGACTATGCGCAAGGGAATTTCACAGAGACCTAAACGCCAAAATACACCTATTGTACAGCCATGGACGAACTAAGCGCTGCCTTTTAGTCCTGTTAAATTGGCAAGTATTTTTAAAATAAACGCAAAGGAAAGCCTTAAATCGGATTTTATGGCACTATAATTAGGTATCAAAGAAGGAAATGTAATATGTATAAAGTACTTCCACAGAAATAAGTAAATGTACGGATCTCAGACGAGAATTATATTAATATCAGGAAAACAATAAGGTATTCATTATTTCCCTTTGCAAAAGTTTCTATTAAAAGAAAATCTCACTTAATAATGTGGGAAGCCCTTCGTACCTCATTTTATGGTATAGTTTTACAATACAAAAGAGCACGTCTTAATTTACTTTCATGTAAACTTGTTACTTTGCTGGTTTTGAGGCTACCCGTACGTAAATTTCGACAATTTGAGGTTATTAATTAATTAGCCACTTGACGTACTGAGGTTAATTAATTAACAACTTAACGTTTCGAGGTTAATTAATCAACAACTTGACGTTCCCAAGTTAATTAAATCACAACCTTGACATATTAACGTTCATTAATTGGTAACGTTTTTGATTTCTGCGCTGCTCTCGATATATAT
>JAUIMW010000004.1:0-54151 GCA_033557785.1 Enochrus cinctus | reverse complement strand
TGTTGTAGTTGGACGAGGAGTTGTAGTAGTTGGACGAGGAGTTGTAGTAGTTGTTGTAGTGGTAGTTGTAGTAGTAGTTGTTGTAGTTGGTTTTGGAGTTGTAGTAGTTGGACGAGGGGTTGTTGTAGGGGGAGGTTTAGTTACCGGCTTTGGAGCTAAATGTTTCCAACCAACAGTTGCTAAAGGTACACGAGCAATATAATCGTTAAATGGAGTTCCCATTAAGAGATAATCTTTGAAAATATGTACTTCACTAATTCCATCGAATTTACCAGTAGTTGTATGCAAACTGTCAATTATTTCTCCTTTTCCATTAATATGTAAAATTGAAACACGTCTTGGTCCTTGGAGAATCTTGAAAGATGTAAAATGGCCAATCTGAAACAAATTTACAAAATTGTATATTTCCATTAGATAAAAATCAGATAAACTTACAAAGTGCATTCCTCTCTGTGCTAGTTCATTAGGATATATTTGATTCAACATTTTAAATCCAAGTTCAACAAGCCCAAAGACTCTGGCGGTAAGTCTTCGTATACGAGGGAATTGCCCAAGAGATTGGATAATGATGGGATGTTCATTATCTCTTGCAAGAACTAGAGGAACGAAGAATCCTCCTTGACCATCAGATTTAAGGTTGTCTGGCAATCCTGGAAGTCCATCGATGAAAATTTCACGTTGTCCTTTCTTGGGACCTTTTAGGTAATATCTGTGAAGACGACTGCGAGCCGTTTCGGATACAACAATAAATTCTTCATTTTCAGAAAAAGCAACTCCATTTGCAAAATGGATATTCTCTATAAGGACGGTATTTTCTTTAGTTCTTGCATTGTAATGAATTAGCCTTCCGCTACCATCAGCTAACATATCGAAGACTCCATCTTCCAGACTAAATTCAGTACTGGAATCAGTCCAGTAGATGTCACCATTGCTTGCAATGGCAACACTATTAAATAATTTAGATTTACGACCTCCAATTTCTTTGTCTGGTGAAACTAATCGTTCTTTGGTTCCTAAAATAAACAGAAAAACAACAGGTTTTTTTCAAAAATTGCAATACTAAAGAACTTTTTTTAGATTTTATACACATAGAAAATATGCAGGTTCATTAAAAAATTTTTAAAATCCCTTATAATTATGTCGAGTATAATAAAGGAATGGCTTGTTATCTATAACAACTGCATTTGTTCCAAATACTTTTCAAACTAAATAAATATGGTATTCTATAATTAGTCTAGGTATTCAAGTACTTAGAGATAAAAAATATTTAGTAATAAGCAAGACTACATTAAAAAAATTCTTAAACAGAAATTATATGCAGTATTTATTTTTATGTGGGAGTAATAAAACGATAAACTTGTTTGTTGTTAATTCGCGATATTGACAACCCTATCTTATAGCAAAGTTCATAGCTTGGATGATAACGTATTTCTGAAAATAAAAAAATACTTGTTAAAATTGAACAAAACTTACCTGTTTTAACATTCACTTTATACAATCCGTAATAAGCATCAGCTGCATATAAGGCACCATTTTTATCAAAAGCCATTCCTAAAGGCCTTCCACATTTTCTTTCTTCATAAACACCTTTACAAGCTTCTCCAAATTTAACAATAGGCGTTATATGTTCTCCATTCAATTTCACAATATCTCCTCCATGTAAACTTGTGTACAATTCTCCGTTAAAATCAGCGAAAGCTTCTGGACCAACAAAATCACCTTTGTGCCATAGTTCAGCTTTGTCTAATCGATTATTCAAAGCCAGTTTGCCTTGCAATGGCAAAGCTTTTGTTACCCTGTAAAAATAAAAATTGATATACACTATCAAATGAATACTTCTTTGGTACCATTGCAGGATTATTATCAGTTGTAGATATATTATAATTTTGTTTGTTATTTTTCAATGTAATAATTAGTAAAAGATATACAACAACTGTAAAAACTATAAAACTATTATAAATGAACGTAGTCTTACATTTTGTATTACGTATTTAATACATATAGGTTTGTGCTACAAAACCCTGTACAACATATTTTTTACTTTTAAATTCTGTAGCATATATAAATTACTTTTCGTAACTGAGCATGAAAAATTCAACTTCAATACTTTAGTTTATACAAAAAATACATTACATGATTATTTTATTTGGATTACAAAAACTTTGCCCACGCATAGAGCTCACCATAGAAACAAAAAAAAAGATAACATTATGTAGCTCAAAGAGATTAATTCAACTATATTTCTGTAATTTACACTTTTTGGTTTTATGGTTAGACAATGTCGATGTAGTGGGCAATTCAATAGGAAGGGCATACGCGTATAACAGGTGGGTATATGCAAATGCTTGGTCTAGCTATTTAAGATCTTTGGCTAGTTTTTAATTAGAGAAATTAGATATTTTGATGTAAGAGAGGACACAAACAGATAAACATTTTTTAAAATGTAAAAATTAGCTGATTATACTTGGCTATTTAGAAGATTTTATAAAAAGGGGATACCTCTCATTATACAACACAAGGAAGAATAACCCAATGCGCAAGGGTTGCATGAGTTAACAAAAAAACTTTTATAGTTCCAGTGAATTGTTACAGATGATAGATCATTAAAACTTATGCAAATCAAATTAGCATGTTGTAACTCGAGTGTTAAGCGTAGATGGTCATGGCCTAAGTGCGGACATCTCCACACAAAATTCATAATCATCAAAAAAATTTAATAACTGTCTAATAGATATTAAGAATCTTCAAAAATTATTTTAAAATCTGACTGAAGATATATCTGAACATAAACTATTAGTATAAATATTAGAATTATTTATTTTATTTCTGATTTTTATTGCGAACAAATTAAATTAACACGTACGTAGACAATGGATATGTCTCAATGGAAAGGTGAAATTCCATTGATATGTCAATGTGTACCTATTCGTCGAGTGTTTCTGTTTTAGTAAATAGCGTGAAATACTATAAATTATCCTTTAGTATTTTTTGATTTAGTAGGTGTCTGCGAATATGTAAAAAAACAAACTTTATCCATATATTACAGTTACAGTTAGTTACATTTCTGTTATTAAATTCAAATTGCTAGGAAAACCATTAAGTTTTGATATACTTTTTGAATTTTTAAGTGCACAATAATTAGATCCTGTTAAATTTATAATTCTGACTATATTAGCTATTTTTACAAGACAAGAGGGTTAAAGGTGACAGAATATTGCATAGAAAAAAATAATTAGACAGTGTTACTTTCAGTAATACTTTCCAGAATTATTATTGGCCTCGTAGCGTAGTTAAATAAACAATACAAAAAATATTATATTTTACATAGACATCATATGTTATTGCACAATGAAATTTTCTATACAGACTAGTTGTGGATAGGGGATTCTTCGGTGATATTATTGACATTTTGCGCTAGTAGAATTTGTGGGTGCTTTCCTATAATAATGTCTTTTGAATATTATGGTTTATTGTTATTGTTTTTGAGTTATTGTGTAAGATTTTTCTTTAATTTCAGATTTATATTTTTAGTTTGCCAAAGTTGATAAATTTCTATATTATTTTTTCTTAGAGAAGAGCGTATGTATAAAGAGAGTCACTTTTTTATTATTATTATTAGATGTAATATCTTGTACTGTATATTATGTAATGCAATAAACCTTATTGATGTATATTATTATCATTATTTTAACATTAATACTATTTTATATTTTAGGTTTGCTCAACGAAAAAATGTATTAGTGCAAGATAGGCAGGCCTAAAGCGGGTATAGTTTTCCTACGTTAAACCACAAAGATTGGTTCAAATATGTGGGTGTGGCAAGGCATCCCGAAGGCCAACCAATCAGCTGCAATTAAATGTTTCAGTATTTTTACAAGCTGAATAGAGATTAACAAAGTGATAAAAGATACAGGAATAATGATGGTGTATGACTATTCAATGGTATAACCCTCTATGTTTTTTCTAAACCATTCAGTCTCAGAATTTTAGAGTGAAGAATCTTTCAAAGAAATCAACACGACATGCATTTGGACAAAGCTACAATACCCTAGCTAGTCATAATATTGTTGAACACATATTTCTTTGTATACAAAGAACTTATAGCAAATGAGATAAGCACAACTCTTTTTGTCCAAAAAGTCAATTTAGGCAAAGAAGGACTAGTAGTGCCAACTGTTGAAAAAAACTTCTTATTTTTGCTAGTCTAAAAATGTCAGTATTACAGAAATTGTTATTATTATCTTTTCAGTTATTTTGACATATTTTCAGTATTGACATATCCACATACTGCACGTTTAATAATACTGAAGACTTCCGTACTTTTTGAGTTGCGATTATTCGGTTTTTGGGGCAGAAAAAACAAAAACAAAATCCTACTTACAAGTAGTCATCTGGCCACGATGGAACAAAAAATCGACCGAAAATAATATAGTATTGGATTTGAAAATGGTGGTTAACAAAATGTCTTCATTACAAAAAACAAACGAGTCACTTAGCAAGGAAATTAATGATATCCGGTAAAGGATGCATTGTTCTTTACTCATATATACTTAGAAATGCCAAAGAAATCTTTGTTCATGATGTCATTTATTAAAACTTGTATAATATTAATAAAATACAAAGAAAATTACGCAAATTTGTGAACAAAAGTTATAGCATTATAATTTGAACTCTATATAATACTTAGAAAGATAAAAAATTAGCGACCACCTTGGCCAGATCATATATTTACCAGATTAAGGGGTATTGACTGATTCCTTATTGCCCGGTTACACCTGGACAAGGAGGTTTAATGCAAATAACCACTGTGTTTTTGACCTTGGTCTGACAATGGAAGATGTAAGTCAAAATCTGACAAGCAAACACTCAGCCTTTGCATATCTGCAAATTTTTTTATTTTTTGCAACCAAATCTTTCTTCTTTTCGCCTTCTACTGAGTATGACATTATAAATGCAACTAATATATCAAAGTAAAAAAAATCAACCTGTCACGACTATATTCCTAAAATTCTAATAACAAGAAGTTTGCATATTCCGAAGTCCCACTTATGCTGTGATTCCATTATTTAAACAAAGGCAATATTCTTGGGATGACAAATTATAGACCAATTTCATTATCGCCATCAATCTCTAAAATCTTTGAATCCCTAATAAAAACCCAACTCAATACCCACAATATATTAAATAAAAATCAACATGGTTTCTACGAGGGCCATAGTACAAATGGTACATTGTGTGATATCACCTGTATGTTAAACTATACCATTGAGTGGAGGAAGTTCACTCTGGGAATATTCCGCAATTTGTCTAAGGCCTTTGACTGCATCGATCACAATGTTTTGCTCCAAAAGTTGGAAATTACCAGGAAACAAAGCTTTACTTTTAGCTTATGTGAAATTTGTAAAAGAAGAAAACATTTCCCAAGAATTGTTATTTGATAAATGTTTAGAAACTGATACGAAAGGTTAAACATTTACTGAATTAAAAAGATTTTTTAATGTAAAAGCTGCACCTTTGATTAATATCATCTTCGTTACTAGTGATGGCACTCCAGCAATGGTAAGACGACAGCGAGCCTTTCTGGTATACTTAAAAAAAGCTATACCGAATTTAGTATCGGTACATTGTGTCCGGTGAACCGGATGTCCTGCTCTTCCATTGCGTCCAAGATACAATAAAAAAAAAATTAAAATTCTGTCCATCGGCACCAACATTTGCCACCACGCACACCCTACAGCAGTCAGTAACCAGCAAACACAGTTAATACTTATACAAATTACAAAAAAAATTGAGTTAAAGATTATTTATTAAGTTATAAAGTCATACGGTCCCAACGATATGCCTCACACTAACGCTGCAGCAGCAACTCTTTGACCCGGGTTTTTAACGCAGACGTACACAATGACCTACAAGAATACGGAATTTTATTATGGAAATGTTGTACGAAAAGGTTCAATTAGAGTAATATGTACTATTGAAATTCTGGAAAACAAATACGGTGGGGATTTCTGCGAGATGATCTTGTGGAAGGGGACCTTCAGTGCAGATCGCGTCTGCCATTAATATTCAACCAGCAAATCACCCTCAACGTATGGGAGACCTCACTACGAGCTGCAATAGAAGAATCAATACATTGTCCATAAACCACATCACAGAAAGTAGAATGGCTCAAAACCAGGACATCACAGGCATACTGGCTGTGAAAGGTAATTTTATTATTGATCTTAACGAGTGGTAAGCTCTGTTAACCAATACGGAAATGTGATGCTTAAATCGGAGATCGACATCCATGTGAAGCCCAAGGTTCCTAGCCATAGGGAAAATAGAAGAACATCAACGCTCAACCTCAATTGCAACCTTTGTTTGAGAAATTGGCAGTCGGATTTGCCACAGAATAAAAGCACCAAAGATTTGGAAGGATTGATCCTTAAGCAATGTTGCTCCGTCCAAGTAAGTAGCTTGTCCAGATCCTCATTCATCAGCTGCTACGCTTCCGCGACGTCTCCTCCCGCAAAAGAATAATAAACCTGGGTATCATTGGCATAAAGATAACTTTTACAAACCTTCAAGCTGGAATTCAGGCGACATGTATAGATGATGTACAATAGTGGTCCCAATATAGATCTCTGAGGAACAGCACAGCATCCACAAGGGAGGTTTTTTAGTTGGTAAATATCCAACATTCCCTCATACTGCGGGCTGTGAAGATTTTTCCTCCCACGCTATAAAAAAAAAGATCTCTGAGGAACACGGCAGTGTAGCCTAAGGGGAACTGACAGCTTACCTCTCAATGTTACCCTTTGCGATCTACAACTGAGGTTCTGAAAAAAGGAGATTGAGTCACCAGAGAGGCCAATGTAATGGAAAATTGCCAATAGCAGCTTGTGGTTAATAGTGTCGAAGGCCTTCGAAAAATCCAATAAGACAAGAGCCGTATTTAAACCTCTATCTAGAGAGCAGAGAACGTCATCAGTGATTGCAGCAAGCGCAGTAGCGCAACCATGATTGGGCCTAACTTCAGATTGGACCACAAGTAACACCTGATGACCTTCCAAATGCCACCTCAAGTGTAAATCAACCACTCTCTCAACGACCTTCAACAAGGCTGAAAGTATGCTTATTGGCCGAAGAACCTGCAACCCATTGCAACGTTTAGACTTAGGAAGAGGCTTTTCATGCACCATCATCCACTGATCGGGAAAGACTCCGTCCATTAGACGTGAGCAGCACATTCTCAGGAACTCAGCAGAAATTAGAATAGTCCCTACTGCCCCAGACTTGAGAGAAAATATGATATATTGAATTTCTTCAACAGAAACTGCACTGAAGTCAAAACTTTCGCCAGAGTTATAAAGTTTATTTTATGAGTAGAAGTTAAATTTAATCAAAACTAAAAGTGTAATAGCTGCCTTTGTTACAATATTTCTATACATACAAGAATTGGGAAGATGAGAATGTTCTCAGTTTCCAAATCTTTCAAAATTGCAAAATAGAGATGATATTATTATAGTCAAAACATAACAGCGCTTCATTCGGACCTTTACCAAAGACATTTTTCACTTTGATATTCCCAACTAGGGACAACCAGAACCCTTTTGCAAAACACAATTCAGATGAATACATACTAATACAGGAGGAACTTATTGAACTATCCACAAATGAGGAGCCAAACCAATGTTTAAAAAATTTTATATCCAGCGTTATGGGTTATTGTATAGAAGCCGTTGATTGCTTTTCCGTCTTCCTATTTGGTTGAACGTAGATTCAGTGCCATTATGAGCCTTATCACCAAAACATTTATTTTTATTTTAAAATAAAAGTAATTTTAATAAATACTTCTTCAACAAAAAGTTTTATTTACATTTTATTTTTACGTCTCCATTTACCATTTAAGATAACAAAGTTAAATTTTTAATTTTTCTATTATACATTTAAGTAGTTTTTCACCCAGAGTCCGTATGAAAATTAGACTAAGAAGGTCTGTGGGGAAGGTTTTCACAATGAAAAGGGGTCCGTGGGTCAAAAGAGTTTGGGAACCACTGCACTAAACTGATATTACTAAATAATTGAGAAATAAAGTCAGTTATTTCAAAAATAATACTAAATTTAAATTAATGAAAATTGTGTTGCATTAACTACATTACCAGTATTTTATATCCTAATTAATGCTTTAATGGTTTACTATTAAAAGAAATCAAGTTTAACAATTTAGTTGTAAAAAGATATGGACCAAGTACCATTTGATGCCAAGATATTTAATTTTATTTTCAATAAAATATGTTGTAAAACTTTTTTTAATAAAACTGGTCCTATGCAATAGTTACGGATACATTTTAAGACATTAAGTTATCCTACCGACTATAACACTCAAAAACTCAAAAATCATAGCCATAAAGCTAACTTTTTAAACATATTATGATCTAAAGCACTTATTTATTAAAAATTAGTTATTGGTCATTGTCCATTAGGAAGATTTGAGTCAAATAATATTAAATAGTTGATAGATTCCTAAATTATATCTTTGTAATAATTATTGCAAATCATTGCTATATTACTGCCAAATCACCAAAAACTTCCCACATTATTATTATTACGGATACATTTTTAGGCAATAAGTTATCCTACCGACTATTATGAAAACTCAAAAATCATAGCCATAAAACTAACTTTTGAAACATTATCGATCTAAAGCACTTATTTATTAAGAAATTAGTTATTGGTCATTGTCCATTAGGAAGATTTGATTGAAATAATATTAAGTAATTGATAGATTCCTAAATTGTATCTTTGTAGCTTAGTAATAATTACTGCAAATCATTACTATATTACTGCCAAATCACCAAAAACTTCCCACATTATTAATAAAATTTTACATTTGCCGAAAAAATAGTTTCTCTCAGGATCAACAAATATATACATATCTATAATATCTGTATGAAAAATAAGTTATTAAATTGTAGCTTAAGTTATGCAAATTATTTCAGACATTAGAACAAGCAAAACACAAAAGTAATTAAAGAAACTTACTTGTAAATATCAGAGAACTTTGCATCCGGTGGAATACTTGGCATTATAACAATTAGAAATAATACTACAACCACTTCTACAAATCTAACAAACATGAATTTCATAATTCCTAGTATACCCATTTTGCCCTAAAATTTTTTGATTTAAAATATTTAATATATCAAACAAAATTTAATTAATTATACCGGAGAACGATGAACGGACCTTGATATAACTGTACACAACACACGTCTTCTGTGAGAAGTGAAAAAATGACGTGACAAATGACAACTTGCTGACAAGAAAAATATCTGCGCGACTCCTAGCGGCAACGTCTTAAAGATTTATAAAGGTCTTATTACACTTCAAAGGGTCACTTGTATGAACCTTAAAAAAAATATTCCTGTTTATGTCAAGGATATTTTATACAAGTTCAAAGCGTTTTTTTTTTCACAGTTAAGTTAAGATACTAGCCAAAAAAGCTATTAGTAATCATAAATATAATTCTTGAATTAAATATAATTTAAAGTGTAAGCGACCTTAAGTTTGTTAACTTCGAAGCTCGCCTGAAGTCAAATGTCAATTTCAAACAGGTTGTGGAGGTTATGTAGCATGATACGAAACTAATTTTTTAAACTTTAGAATTACCTAAATAAAATTTTAAGTATGGTTCGAATTCTAAGGCACAAAACCATCCTATTGGCGCGACGCCTAAATCTACATCATATTAGAAATATTAGTAAATACTTAGATAAAGACATTTCAGCAAAAGTTATAAGAAGGAAGTTTTTGGATTATTTTATAGATAATCACAATCACAACTTAGTAAAATCAAGCCCTGTTGTTCCATTTTGTGACCCTACAGTTGCTTTTGTTAATGCAGGAATGAATCAGGTGAGATAATACCACATGCTGTATCATTGAAGACGCACTTTACCCAAGTAGATTAATGTTACATAATGAATTATATATATCGTTATTCCATTTCAAATAATATGAATCCATACAACTACCAGGTCAATTAATTTTATCGTTACATCAATTCATTCGACAAAAATCAATATAATAAAAAACAAAACGAATTTAGGGTAAATTGAATTTTGTCTACAATTAAATAAAAATTCTAAATCCCTCTCAACTAAAATTATTATTATGTGCATAAGTTGTCTTATTGTCCCTAACAAATTTCGACAAATTACATTTTTACAGTTCAAAGGAATATTTCTTGGCAATCAGACTCCCCCTTATAAAAGGGTTACCAATTCTCAAAAGTGTGTTCGGGTAGGAGGGAAACATAATGACTTGAATGTTGTCGGCAGCGATGGATATCACCACACCTTTTTCGAAATGCTAGGAAATTGGTCTTTTGGTGATTATTTCAAAGTAATTCATTTGATACATGTGATTGACATTTAATTTTTAGATGGTTTTCTACTTTCCAGAAAGAGGCATGTGAGATGTCGTGGAAGTTGTTAACAGAAGTTTATAAAATAAACAAGTTAAGACTGTACGTGACTTATTTTGCCGGGGATGAAAAGTTGGGACTTGGTCCCGATTTAGAATGTTTAGATATTTGGAAGTCTATTGGGTATGTTAAAAAAGAAACAAATAATATTTCAACTATTAAATTGTTTTTTTAGAGTTTCTGAGGATAGAATTTTGCCTTTTGAAACAAAAGATAATTTCTGGGAAATGGGATTAACTGGTCCGTGCGGTCCTTGCACTGAAATTCACGTGGATCATTTGGGAAAGACAAACAGAGCAATGTTTGTAAATAAAGGTCTGCCAGATCTAACTGAAATATGGAATATTGTTTTTATACAATACAATAGGTACCCATGTTTATGTTAAAGCAAAATCGATTTAATTAATCCTAATTTTATATTTAGAGAATTTGATGGTACTATAAGCCCTTTACCCAAGAAGCATATAGATACTGGCATGGGATTTGAGAGATTAGCAGCAGTTTTACAAGGTCACATAAGCAATTATGACACTGATGTTTTTAGTGATTTATTTAAAGGAATTCAAAAAGTATGTTTGAATATTGTTTGTGACAAAATTATAGTGATTTTTACTTTAGTCATGCAAAAACGTTCCTGCATACGAAGGAAAATTCGGTGAAAGTGATTGGAACCAATTGGATACTTCTTATAGAATATTAGCAGATCATGCAAGAATGGTGACAGCGTGCTTAGCAGATGGAATGATTCCAGAACAAAAGTTTGTAACCAGTTATGTTTATTGTATTTACTAAATAAATTAAATATTTCAGTCAAAAGTTGAGAAGAATAATGAGGAAATCATTCCTAATTGCTGAAGAGTCATTTAAAAAAGAAAAGGGACTTCTAAAGGAATTATCCAATTATGTGGTAGAATCTTTAGGTTCAACCTATACAGAAATGGAAAAAAATATTCATCATGTACATAGAATCATAGATTACGAAGAAGATGTTTACAAATTAATACGTAAAAGTGCTGCTGAAGAGTGGCGCAAATTAAGTGGAAATAATAAGAACTTGAAGAAACTAGAAATTTTGGAAACACCAGGCCTTATAAAAGCTTACAAAGATTTGATAGATGTTAAAAAAATAACTCCCGAGATGGGTTTCAGACTTTACGATACACATGGTATAGATGAAGAAACAATTAGTCAAATGGCACAAGGATTAAATATACAGTTTGATGCTGAAGGTTTTAGAAGAGAACTTGAAAAGGCAAAACTAAGAAGCAAAAAACAAAATGACATGCATGAAAATAAGAAGCTTTTAGAAGGTGTTAAAAGTTTTGGAAAAACGGATGATACTTTTAAATATAATGTTGAAAAAGTTAATGAAAAGTATGTTTTTCAAGATCTAGAGGCAAAATTGTTAAAAATCATTAGAGATGATGAATTAGTAGACCAGGTTGAACCAATGATTCCATGCAGCTTAATTTTGGACCGCACTAATTTTTATACGGAGGCAGGTGGACAAATTTCAGATGTTGGCGTTATTCAATTTAAGGAGGGGACGTTTGAAGTAAATGACGTTAACAATTTAAATGGCTGTATTCTTCATAAAGGTATTTATATTTTTTATTTTATTAATTTAAACAATACTTTGTTTTTTACTTTAGCATATGCATATTTTAGGATATTTAAGAAGTAACCAAAATGGAACACTTAATGTAGGTTCTTGTGGAATTTTGACTTACAATAAGGATAAACGATTAAGAAATATGCAAAACCATACTTCAGTTCATTTACTAAATGCAACATTAAAAAAAATCAAGGGAACAACTTGCCAAAAGTCTAGTAAAGTCACCGACAGTTTTTTAAATCTTGATGTAGCTGTATTTGGAGAAAAATTATCGGTTGAAGATTTGAAAAAAGTAGAAGATGAAATCAATAGAATTATAAAATCAAGTGTTGACGTTGAAGTGAAAGAAATTGATAGCCAAGTTTTGTATGATGTAGATAATCTTACGCTAATTCCTGGGGAGGTTTATCCATTTACTGGAATTCGTTTAATAAAAATTGACGATAATAATATCTTTTCTAGGCATGTCATTCAATTTTATACTGTATTTGATTTTTATTTATAATTTTCTCTTAAGTTGATCTAAATGATATGCATTATTTTTTGTTTTCAGGGAACCATGTTGTGGAACTCATGTACAGAATACTAGTGATATTGAAGACTTCTGTTTTATTAATTGTAAATCATTAGGTCGAAGCACTTCGGCACTTCATGCAGTCACCGGACCTCGAGCAACAATTGCTAGAAAAAATGGTCAAGAATTAATGGAAGACATGGAGAAATTACGTAGTAGTGTTCAAAACAATCAAGAGCCAGTAAGTATATTAGATTTTTTTACAAATTGTCTTAATAACCATTATACAGAAATTTAAAATACTATCTATTTTAGCGAGAAGTTTTAGAAATGGCACTAACAACCTTAAGACAAAGATTATCTTTTGATTTGACTAGTCCAGCAATTATTCCATATCTGCAGAAGCAAAAATGTTTGAACAGTATCAATGAAATTGGTAAATCTATAAAAGAGTCGTTTGAAAGCAATTTGCAGTAAGTTGTTGATAAAATTATATAAAATATTCTAAGCATTGATATTATTACAATTTTAGAGAATTCATAGATATGGAAATGAAAAATATTATGGAAACTGAAGTGGATATAAGCAAAACTAAACAAAAATATCTTGTACATTATTTAAGATCATCAATGATTTTAGATTCAGTTCCACTATCAAGAGCTACAAAAGTGTGCCCTGATATTCCTGTACTTGTAATTGCATTTTCTGAAAATCAAGTTAAGGCAAGGTGCTGTGTTCCAAAGGTTAGAAAAAAGGTAAATTTCTTATTAAAATTCGTTACAATATTTTTTTTTTTCAGGATTTAGCAAACAAAGACTTCAATGCAGAAAAATGGCTGTCAGAAATAACAAAAATATTCAAATCAAGCCCTAAATCTGAAAGAGGACAAAGCACACATTTTGTATGCAATATGAAATCAAAAAATGTTAACACACAAGACTGGGATAGTCTTTTGTCAGAGAGCATAGAGGCTGCAAAGAAGTTTGCCCATAAATATTTGTAGAATGTTTTTATATTGTTATATTATAAAAAAATAAGATTGACCTTTTTAAAAAAAATCATTTTTACTGTTGAACATTACAAATATTATTTACATGAATAAGTAAAAAATAATTTTAAATTTCTTTAAGTCTTAAGTTACTTCAATGGCTGTCCATAAATTGCAATTCCGATAATAGAAGGAATGTTCCTGGTAAAGGCTTTGGCTGTGGTGACAATAAAGTTAAAGTTTGACGTTCAGAATCAACATTTGTTCTGAAAATAAAAAGCAATTAATGCTATGTTAATACTAAGATTGTAGTGTAAACTTACACGCAAACAAATCCTGCACAATGTGTCTGTATCATTTCATCATCGTCTTTTTCTGCAAGACTTAATGCCAAAAGATGATGTAGTATACCTGCATTTGGCGTTAAAAGCACAAGTTTAGTTAAATGGTCTTCGGCTTTCATACCTAATGGCAAGCAAGAATCCGGTAATGGTGGTGCTCCGATTTTATAAACTTTTATTTCTGACCATTTCACTTCAAAGCTATGAGGATAGAATGGATTTTTTGGCGTACCATAAAAGTACTCCCGAATCCTTTGATCTCTTGCTTCAGTCCTGCTTCCTTTTGATCTTTCTACAACCCCTCCACTTTTTGGAAGTAGTACAACATGAACAAAATTTGGCATGTCTCTAACTAGTTCATTGTACAGCCTTTCTTGTCCAAGAACTAAAATAACATCTACTCCAAAGGCATTCGCAGAGTTCAAAAGGTGTTTGTAGCCTTCTCCTTTGATCCAACCGCAGGTGTTAATAATCGCCCCTGATGCTTTTGCTAAATAAAGGAACATGATTACTTTTTTATAATTCTGTGTGAATGTTCTTTAAACTTACTTTTTCTATTGACTTCCAATCGGTCTTTAACTGCTTCAGCTAATTTGTTTATTTGCATAGTGAATAATGCGGGATTAGCAGATGGAGTCTTGTGTCCAAAATGATAAACAACTGGTGCTTCTTGTGAAAACCCATCATCTATCGAAGCTGGACGCTCAACAAGCATGGCACCTAAAATTATTTAAGAAAAATAAATTATAAAATAAAAATAACAAGGTTTTCACACAAAAGAAAAATAGAGAAAAGTTCAGTTAATGACGGTTTTGCAATTAAGTTAGTCAGTGCTCCGCAACCTTTTCTCACCTACTACACATCAAAATTCTTCCCAAAATTCCGCAGACAAGAAAATTAAAATATGTGGGATCATCGAACAATTATTTAGTTATAGTAATTATTGTATACTACATTTTGAAAAATAGACAATATTATGAAAAATAATGGCACACTTGTGCCCAGCTCATGGCACACTGGTTGCGAGGCGCTCAAGTAAGTGACAAGATACACCAATGAGTTTTTAAACCACCTAAGATTACCACAACAAAAAATTTAAAAAACTATAACACATTCGACTGGAAGATAACTGAACAAATTTATGTGGAATAAGACTACGAATAAAGATTCGTAGTATGGTTTTTCCATTTCTAATTAGATATATAACACATGAACCCTAACAATTAAATGTTCGAACAGTACAAATTTTTACTATTGTTTACCGACTTTTTACTGAAATTTTTTAATCCAATCATTTCACTTATATGAAAAAAACTATCATTTCTAAAATTGAAAAATCAAAAACTAAATAAATTCTGATGGCAAGTTAATATTTAGATAGAAAGATGTAGATGTATTCTGTGAAAATATCTAAAAGTGACAGAAAGGCAACCATGATGGATGTAATAACTCTTATTTAATATGCAAACCGAATCAAACATTTTTCAGCAATGTCGTAAGCAGTGGATCCATAAGTTTTTACACAACCAAAAATTATTACTTCTTTTGGAATACTTCTTCTAGACTGCAGAGATGTCGAATGATGATTTATCACTAAATACTGCTTTAGACCAGACCTTTAAAGTTCAAAATAATTTGGACTAAGCTGAAATTGAACAATTTTTCTTCCTATAATTTATAAGTAGTCTTTCCTTTTGCCTTAAAAGAAATAAATGTAAATTAAAGTGCATTGATGTATAGAAGTAGTAGCGCCTTATAAATGACTTGTATAAAAACTGTCCTGATTTGTGGATCCACTGCCTACAACAGCGGTTCTCAAACTTTGTTCACTAATGTCCCCCCCTTATAAAACATCTTATCTCTGTCTCCCCCGTATCTAAGAAAATTATAAAAAATTTGAAAATTATTTCTTTATTGAAAAAATAATTTCTCTAATACCTAAATATTTATTCTCATAACATAAATCACCAAAAATCTGGGTTCAGTAAGACTAGTATTGATGTTGAGCCTTGTTCGGGACATATTAACTTTTTGTCTTGTCTTGTGGAGTCAGAGACACAAATAATGGTAGATCAGATTGCAGATAGGATGAATTCATCTCATGGAACAGTGTTTAGTCATTTAAAAGAGACAGGGAAAGTATCCAAACTTCTCAATTTTTAAATTTTTTAAACCATTTTTTGGGCAATCCTTACAATAATAGTATGTTGTAACTTTTATCGCAATAGATCTGGCAGTTTCACCATATGAAAATACAAAATATAAAACTGCACGTTTGTACTCATCATTAATATTTATTTTTTAATGTAGTCAAATAAAATCAAATGGGAGAGTGAAGAAATGTTAATCATAAAAAATCAATCAGATATACTTTACACAATCTTGGAGTCCACAAAATCACCCAATATGAAGAAGCATACAAAAAGTTGAAGAATAAATAATATTTGGCAATAGACAAGGCAAAAAGGGAAGCCAATGCTGCCGATATATATATCAATACACAAGAAACAGAGAAAATATGGAAGAAGAAGACGACTTAAATAATTTCTTCGTAAGTGTAGGAGAGTTTAAAAACAAAAAAGTTGAAGGACATATATGGAATGAGTATCATTGATACAGCAAATAAAAATAAAAGAACACTTATGTAATAAATAGATGCCTACAAAAAAGGAAATATCAATGACAGCAATAATTACAGTACCCATATTGATGTTACCAATAATTTCAAAAGTATTAGAAATAGTCATAAAGGTAAGGTTATTGGACCATCTTCTTGAAAAAGATTTCATAATGACTCATCAGCATATATAGTCCATAAAGAAAAGATCTTCAACAGTAGCCATGATGCAGGTCGTAAACATTATTTCGGAGGTCTCCAACTGGAGAGAGTACACTTAGGTTTCCTTATGTAATCTAAGTAAGGCTTTTGATTCTGTGAACCACAAAAGCTTGACGAGGAGGCTGGAATGCTGCATAGTGAATGGAAACAGGGCTAAGATTTTAAAGTCCTACCTCGAGGAACATGCGCAGCAGGTGCATTACTGCAACAAAATATCTGAGTGGAAACACATAAAGAGAGAGATTCCACAGGGCTTGGTGTTGGGACAAAACCTATTCATCATCTATTTGAATGACCTTCCACAAAATATACCGGCATACTTGGTCTGTCTTTTTGCCGATAACACATCATTTATAAACTGTCAGAGGACCTCCGAAGAACTCAGTGAGAAAGATTCACTTATGATAATTAAAGTAGCAACGAACTGCCAATGCCATACCATAGAGTTAAAAAATCTCAACAGAACGCAAACCACATGGCCACACAAGAAGTTCAGCGAAGAGATGCATAATATGGATGCCAGCCACTTTAAGAAAAACCTGAAGGAGATCTTAATGAAGGGACACAATAAAAGAGTTTATTGAGGGCATGAAGTGAAAACAAAATTACTTTAAACTCTAGTGGACTTCCGCAAGTGGGGTTACTCTTTTTTTTAGTGCGCTTTGTCACGTTTGGATCAATCTTAGTAAACGGCATGGTCTCTACTAAACTTAAAACAGATGAATTTTTTATGAAAGAATAGAATTTCATATAGTGATCAGCGCTTCTAAATTTGTTCTCTTAATGTTTAATGATTTTTTCTGAGCTTATTGTTAATGTGGGACTATCACGTTGTTATTATTTGTTTTCCAAAATTATGAATTCTATGAGCAGGCGGAGGTTGTTGGTATCGAAAAGAATCAGACGGTATATGTGTATATATATTTCCTTTGGCGAGATTTGTAGCTTGTTTGTTGTATAAAATATATAGAAATAAAAATTTATTATTGAACATATATTTTTGCCCATTATTGTAAAATATTAAGTGTTGCTTTTGCAATTTTTTACAATAGATGGTTCTAGCAGTAAGTTTTGGTTTAAATTAACAGATATAGACGTTATTACAATTAACTTGGGCATTACCAGCACAACCTTAACGTTGAAAGAAAACAATAGGGAAATCAGAGATGGTAGCGAGGTAGCAGATTTGTTTTTAAGGACTTTTACAGTAGAAAACAACAACATACATGACATCACATTGTATATAAAGAAAATTGACAATAATATTTTTACATTTCTGGTTATGAATGGTGAATTAGTGAAATCATACTGAGTTTGAGAAGCATCAGTACTCGCACATTTGATAAATTTCTCTTTTGACAGTGGAATTGTGTCAAGACATTTAAAGATATTCAAAATTATACCCATTTTTAAGAAAGGAAATAAGAAAGACAGAAACAGTTACAGGCCCATTTCGCAATCATTTGTTTTTTTAAAGATATTTGAAGAGCAGTGATAAGCAGACTCCACTCATACATCAGCACATTTAGTATATTGTCGCTAGAACAACAGTTGGCTACATATGAACTACAGTAGAACTCCAGTTTAGCGATGGATTCGGGAACCAGTTCAATTAAAGTTGAAGTTAATTTCCAATAGTAGTGCCATCTATGATACCGTTTGAGAACTGCTCCACGTTTGAAACTTGTGGAGGTATTCCCTAAAGATGATGATCTTAAATTGGAGTTCTACTGTAATTAAATACATATTTGAAAGCATTAATTCTAAGAGGGTGGCTGTTCTTCTCGTGTGTGATCTGTCACCACACTGTAGAAATAACAAAATTATTCTAGAAGCTGGAAAAGTATGGTATCAAGGGAATAGCATTGGAATGGTTTAAGTCATAATTTGGGGCGAGGTTCAAACGGAAAAGAATGCGTGTTGAAGATGAAATTGCAGATGTGCGGGGTGCCACAGGGTTCTATTTTGAGCTCAACACTGTTTAACACGTTCATAAATGATTTGCTAATAAATATTTCATTCCCAGTAGTAATGTATGCTGATGACACGACAGCCATCCTCGCCGCCATTTATTAAACCGAGCTTGAAGAGAAGGTGGGAAGGCTGGTCAAAAAAATGAATTGGTAGTTTAAACTTAATAATTTAAAATTAAATATTTCAAAGACACACTTCATTATTCTTAACAACAAAAAACAAATCACTTTAAAGAACCTAATATCACTTGATGGAAACTATATATAGAAACTGTACATTGTCAAAAACTCAGGAATATCCTTAGATAGCAGTCTCACATATGTATATCATGTTCGTCAAGACAGTTGCAAAGCTTAACTCGGTCATATTTGCTCTCAAATCTCTACTGGATTCCGTTGGGGAGAATGTTTTGAGGGAAGCTTGGTAACTGTATTTTTAAATTTGTCTGATTTTGTGTTGATGATACCAGAAGTTTTATATTAAACCGGAAGGAACGGTATCGAAGAAGTTCCTAGATAGTTTATTTTACGAACCAGTAAATTTGTGCTGCCTCACGATATAAAACGTGCAGAACATGTACATAGCTGTAAAGATAAATTTTAAAAACTACTTTTAAGCAGGTCATTTTAGAATTATACCGGAATTTTCTTTGTATCTTGATGGGGCTAGTGTCCACGCTTTTTCCGCATTTTATATGCAAATTTTTTTTTTATTGATTATATACTATGCATTTTTCCAAATGCATTTATTGCAAACATTTTTTTCTCTGGTTGTATTAACTATGAAGGTCAATAAATGCATATTCTATTCTAGTCTGATCAGAACGTTAGTTGATTTGCATCCACTTCGTAGTTATTCTCGAGTGAAAATGTCAGTTTCTCGCCAAATGTGGGAATAACCTAGTTATTTGAGACCATGCACTGCTCTGTTAAGTCGAAATACTTTATTTTCATTTATATTTAAATATCTATTGCCCTCTGGAATTTTCATAAATACCTCTTCTTTTAAGAAACCATTTAAGAAGGCAGTTTTTACATCAAAATCTCTTATATCAAATTTCAATTTTACTGAAAGAGCAAATAATAATTTCAGCATAGTATCTCTGACTAGTGGAGGAAAAGTTTCGTAGTAATTAATATATTACTTCTGAGTAAAACTCTTTGCCATTAAGCACATACAATATTTTACTTCACCTTCTTTATTTATTTTTCTTTTTCAGGAATATAGTCATCTTCCTCACTTTGCTGATTGTCAATATTTCCTTATCTGAACTTTGATATTCATTAATGTTTTCCTTTTCTGTTTTTTCTATTACAGTCACGTCACGACTGGTGATTACTTTCTTCGTATTTGGATTATACAGTCTGTAACCTTTTGTTATTTCATTGTAACTAACTAGAATACGCTTTATTGCATTTTTGTCCCATTTCTGCTTGTTCTTTTTAGGAACATGCACCATTAGTGTACTACCAAACCAATATACAAAAGGAGTCTTTTCAATACCTAAGCCACAGAGCGATTCATCAGATAACATACTGTGCTATTAGCTTTGGCCCGAATAATTATTTTTAGGTTTTTATCAAAGAGTAGATATAAAGCGTTTTTTATTATACTGCAGTTAAATCTTTCTTTTTTCATTCAGGACTATGACTATTTGATTTTTAAAAGTTTTAAATTTCTTTAACGTTTCTTCCTTTCTTATCAGTATATGAAGTACATCCAGCTGTAATTATCTATAATGTTATGAAATAGTTTGAACTTCCAATAGACCATTTTTCTATTGGTCCACAAACGTCACTGTGACTCTAACAATGCTCTTGCTCGACTGCCTTTTTAAGGAAAAAACAAGTGAGTTTATTTGAATTCACAACAAATTTTACAATTTTGTTTCTGATTGATTAATGGTTCTGTGTCTTTCAGTTCATCTACGAAATCTGATCATTTAGTAACATATTTTTAAATCAAGTTTTCCTTTTTCAGAATTAGTTTATATATGTTATTTTCTAACTTTGCAATTCCTACTAACGCATTATTTTTGTTATAAATTTTATACCCTTTTATGATAAATTCGATAGAATTCCAATTTATTACCGTTCCTAATCACTGACCCGCGGATAATAAATGGGTTGTTATATTCAGAACAAACTTTATATTCGTTAAAACGCACTAGTAACTGACATTTTTCTTTGTTAGCAATTGTAACTTGTGTAGCTCTGGTGTTCATTCATTTAATAACAAATTACTTTTCGCTGGCAAATGAAAACTTGCTCCACTATCTATGTATCAATCCGTGTTTTTATATTTACCATTTATAAATAGCTTGCTGTGGCAAACGATATTATTCTTGTCATCATTCTTCTTTTTTGACGTTCTACTGACATTTTTGTTACTATCGCCATTTATTGGCTTCTTTGTCAAAGGTGATTGCATTTGTAGTAACATTAATTCCAGAATGTTCTATTGCTATTATCATAGGAGCATACGTATCTGATAATTCAGTTAGAAGTAATAAGTCAACCCACTGAACTGATTTACATACGATTCCATATTGTTACAATTTTCTAGACGTAAAGATATCAATGTGCGTAACAATCTTTCTTGTGAATCCTCCTTCGTCGTATAAACTTTTTAGCTATCAATGGTCAGAATCAGTTTTGCTTTTGCAATAAAAGTAGCATCTGTTTCAGTGTTTTCAAGGCATTTTGACAAACCTTCTAGAATGAAAACATTCTCGATGGCAAACAACCAATCTTCGTAGTTTTCTATGCCTAAAAGCTTTGGCACACTGTTTAAATAACTTGTAGTCATATATATTATCAGTTTCACTAAAGCACTAACTTATTTTCTGAACCCATAACCTATTAAAACGTGGTATGTTGTATTAGTTTTTATGTGAAATGTGAAAAATCGGTAAATTGTAAAAATTTGTACTAATCAAACATTTAGTTGTTAAACTTGTATAAAATCCTAATGAAAAAAATATTCAACTAAGCATTAAAATTTTATATCTAATTACATACCTATGGTACCAGGAATAGCAATTTCTCCTTGTCCAACATCAATATCAACAAATATAGGTCTTCTTCCGACACGTACAGCATAATTTAATAAAATTCTACATAACGTGGATTTTCCAACATCACAAGGACCAACAACCATAGCAATGGGTCCTTTTGTGTTGTCAAATTCTGCAGTGACACGCATAGTTTCTAAAGCTGCATGACAATTTGCATACATAATCATCGGGGTCTCCTTTGAAATATAACTCACTTCAGTTTTTCCTTTTAATTCTAACGTACATCCTTGCCATGTGAATACTGCAACCTTTGCACCAGCCGTAAAATCATACACTTTACCCTTGACTAGTTCTGTCCCAAACACTTCTGCTATTCCTGATTTCAAAATGAGTTGAACTTTTTCATTTTTTGCTTCAATTTCAAATCTTAACTCTGAGTCTGGATCTAGTTTGAATTCCTGGGCACTTGCCATGATAATATAACTTACAGAATTGAATCAGTCTAATTACAGTGTTTATTAATGGATAATACTACATATATATACAATAAATATATAAACCATATTTGTAGGTTAGGTGGTAAAATTTTATTTGAGTGGGGGGGGAGTCTGACTAAACAAATGTCAGTAATTCTAAAACTGTTTTGAATGTAAAAATACATTTCAGAAAATTAATAAATTAATTACATTTTTGTTTGTTACCACCTTAATTCAGTTTGTTATATATTCAGTTTTATTGAAAGTTGATTTGGTTGCGGATTTTGTAATGGAATTCCAGTCAGGGCCCATAAGAAAATGGGGCAGCTGTAGGATAGGAAGAAAGTTTATACTAAAAGAACCACATGTTCTGGGAAATGGAAACTAAATATTCCTGTTTAATATAATCGTTTAAAATTTACAATTGGTACTAAAGAACATTGGCTGTTAAAAATGAGAGAAAGTTTATATTGATATAAGACTAAAGTCGAATTATCTAACTGCAGAAAATATTAAATATGAAATTTTGTATTTATTAAAAGAAGTTTTATTAAGTAGATACATTATTTTTGAAATATTTGATTTTTACAGCTGGATATGCAAAAAACAATATTTTTAAAAATTTCTCTTTGGCCATAACTATTAGTTCGAACTTATTTAAATACATTTTTTCACATCATTGTAAATAAAAACAATATTTTAATGATACTTTTGAGTGTCTTGCCAAACATTAAACTCAGTTGATGTTCCTTTAAGTTTTAATTTAGGTTTAAATGAAACAGAAAATGTTATTTAAATAAAGCTTTTGTAAAATCAATAATAATAATGTTTCCCTTCGTTTCGTGAACACTTTATGTACACATTTAAAACTGTTTAGTACCACTGGGCTGGGTATGGTGTGATTGGCTCGTAGCACTCGTAAAAGACACCAGCCGGAGTTGATATCTTTGACATATTACCGTATGGAAAAGTGAGGTTATGTTAGTTTGTGCTGTAAACAAACAACTTGTTGGATCTTCCGAAGTTCGTGTTTATTTATTTACTTCACAATC
This sequence comes from Enochrus cinctus, assembly GCA_033557785.1. Taxonomy (NCBI): domain Eukaryota; kingdom Metazoa; phylum Arthropoda; class Insecta; order Coleoptera; family Hydrophilidae; genus Enochrus; species Enochrus cinctus. The sequence continues at coordinate 30,865 of JAUIMW010000004.1, read as the reverse complement.
TTCTCAGGTAAGAGTTTAATTATTTTTTGCTGAATCGAATTGTATCATCACAACTAAATACGATGTTACAGCTGCAAAAATCTGCAAACAAAATAACTTGTTACAATCTGTTTTTTCTAAAATTACATATTTTACCGTTTGAAGAAGTGTGTAATCCAAAATAAAAAAATCACACGCCGTTAGTTTTACATTTTGATGCATTTCATGCAAGGAAAACAGTCTGATCTGAAAATTAAAATAACCGCCATTTATATTGTTTTGGTATACAACCATCGACTTTAAGCAATGGAAGAGAATGGATAAGACACCACTGTTTGTAAAGATTATAAGGTTTTATTATGCATATTGTACTTTATTATAATTTAAAAAATAAAACACCACGTGGGCGTGGGCGAGAATGCAGGCGACACGAGAACCTCGTGCCTTCTTCTTGTAGCTTCTACGCTTTCTTTCTATACTTATTCACCAGTGTTTATCTTATCGAAATTATTTGTAAAAAATAAACACAAAATTGTCAATTTGTATCTTCAACTAAAAATAGACATTTAATTTAACCTGTCGCCACAAATTAAGCTTACTTTAAAGTAATAAAATACGATTTGTACTTATATAACTTCAAAATAGCTAACAGTGTCCATTATTTTCTATGTAATAATACTAAATATTTTTCACAAATAACGACGCAATACCATAAACAACAAAATATTGCTGTCTAAAAATTATGTATTTTAGAGTGAGACTTTTATATAAAAGCATCAATGGCGGCAGAACATAAGCCACAGAAAATATTAGAATTTTATTAATAAAAAGGTATTGGCATGCTTCTTTACTATATATATATATTTCAAAGAAGAAGAAAACATTCAGGTAATGAACAGAACGTCAAAACATTCACATAACCATATTGAGTATTCAGGGCCTATTTACTTTGTATTTACGGTGTGTTCTGTTATATAACGTAGATTCTTAGCAGTACATTAATATAAAAAGTAGTACTAATACCACGATTATTTGTATATCCAGAAATTACTATACAAATTTACTTGAAAAATGTGTAGAATGGTTAGTAGGATTACATGAGCCAATCAAAAAGGAGAATACAAGACGGACGAAAATGACGTTCTGCGCAGCGTCACTACAGACGAAATCAACTCTAACTTTCGAATTCCAAGCGAAAACATTCATATCTTAGTCCTGACTATTATACTATTTCTATGGTCCTGACGAACCGAGCAAATCGACCGCAAGGCCAAATAGCTTTAAGCAGAAGATAATGCTCTGTGTTTTCTGGAACCAGCATGGTATTATTTGGTATGAGCGGTGAAACGGTTACGTGAGAACGCTATTGAATACAATTGATCAACATCAATCAGCAACACAATCTGATTTTCCTTAACGATAATGCTTCGTCATACCGTGGAAGACCATCCAAAACCACGACACAGCTGATTGGGATCAACTATCACATGCGGCTTATTCGTCAGACTTGGCGCATTCCGAATTAAATTTCATCAAGGGGTCATGCACCAACTGACCAGCACTTTAATGTTTTCGAAATTGTAAAACAATTGGTCGATGACCGAATTTTCATGGAAATTGACCAATTCTTTTGAAAAAGCATCCATAAATTGCCAGAGAGATGGTAAAAATGTGCAGCTTGCGAGGGCAAATATTTTGAATAAAATATCTTTTAGCAGGAATATGAAATGAATTACACCTTAAAACGCCAAGATTCGGCGGAGCGCCGAATAGCACAGTCTTAATATTAAATCGTTTCTTCGATGAACTTATTAATAAATCAATATTACTTACCGAATCTTTTAGATCTCGGTTTGGAGATTCATTATAAAGCGAATGCAAATTTAAAGATGTCTTTGTAATCTGAAAGTAAATATGAATTTGAAACGGGATTTCTCTGTTAGTCAATTTAAAATTAGTTTGTAGGTTTAGGTAAAAAATAATTATTTACCTCTTTGTGAACACCATTGCATAGGTATATTAATATAAATATTTCAATTATTTGGCAAGTCGCCCACTGTATGCTGAAATATATATCGTAGGCCAAATTGTCTTTAACGTATTCTCTTAGCACGGTATAACAGTAATACAACTCGCTAGTCACCACAGTAAACGTTGATCCGACCGTGATCAATATTTGAATGCCATATAATTTGTTTATTAATTTACACTGATGACATAAATCATTATGTATTGAATGAATATTGTATACAATATCTCCGTATGAGTTGGCTGAAAAACAATATAGGTTAGCAATTTTAAATAAGAGAGAAAAAAGAACTTGAGTTGAAATTCGTTTCAGTTTTCTTTTACCCTTATTGTTAAACATACCCAAATAACTAATTTGAGCGGAAATCTTCAGCAATTTACTTTTAATGTCTTGAAGAGCATTGTTCAAAAATCTCATTCTTTCAAGAACCAGATACAAATTCGAAGCGAATTGCAGTTTAATAATACCAGTGGTGATTATAGGAAAATATGATGTAAATAAGTATAGATTTGACTCATCCTTAACAAATAAAATATAATCAGTAGGAAAAGTTATCAAAAATTCTATCATGACAGCTGTAATTCCCCAGTATACAAATTGTAGTTGGTTTTTGTAAGGAAAATGATTTTTCAGTACGTTAATTTCTTTGTCTATTTTAGATATTCTGTTGTAGAAGATAACAAAATATTTTGCATTGTAGCAATTAAGTATGATTCCGCTGCTGTGCATGAATGTTCCAGCATATAAATCAAACCAACCAGTTGCTTGAGATATGGAGTTATCCGACATGTAAGCTACTATGGTGACGTCTTTGATGGCGTAGATAAAAAGACATAAGAAAACTGTACAATTTATCAAATTGTATAAAATTTGTTTGTTACATTTATTTGCTATTTGTTGCTTGTGATCATAACTAATGGAAGAAAGCCCGAATACACTTGAGATGAGTTGTAAAGAGTGAAGACCATCATAATAATGCGCGCGTTGCCTCTTAAACATTGAAGCAACTCTCAAAGGAACTGCTCCTTTTAAAATATTGATAATTCCTAAGTGTTCATACACATACTTGGTTGCTCAGTTTTAATGGACTGTTGTTGCTACATGTCATTTCCAGTGAATGCATGTTAAAATTATTGTTATCAATGCCTGGGAATCTATTGATTTTTTTTTCTAAAATAAACTACAATTTTCTGATAAGATGTGTCAACACAAGAAAATTCATTGTATATAAAACTTTGTACGCTGTAATAAAAATTGCACTTACCTTGAAATTTAAATGATATTTGCCAAATCTCTTTAACATTTAAATTTAAAATACTAAAATCGACCCTACTTATTCTACTTAGTTCTTTATTTAAAATTTTCATGCGATTATAAATTAAAAACGTCAATACTCCAAAGTACACTTTCGCTACGCCGTTTGTTATTAAAGGAAAGTACGAAGCAATAATAAATAATATTTGCTGCTTTTCGTACTGAATGTACAATATATAATCTGGAAAAAAAGTTATCGTAAATTCTGTAATAACAGCGAAAATTCCCATTATAATTTTGAATTTCTCATTTGTGTCCACTCGCACAATATTTAGAATCCTTGCCATGCAGTTGTCTATTTCTACAATGTTTTTAAAAAACTCCACAAATATTTTCGAGTTTCTGAAATTATATACAACGTTTGTGATGTGTAAAAAAAGTCCTGTGTATACGTCTATCCAGCCTGTGATTTTTGAAATGAAATTTTTGTTGTTTTTAGTAGGATTTTCATTGAATATTATTACACAAATAGTCGAATAAGATAAAATTATAATTATAAGGAAACTATAGATTAATAAATATCTTCGCAATTTATAGTTTCCTTTAATTGAAGAGAAAGCCGTGATACCTAAAATATTTGAAAATATTTTAAGGGGATACATTGTTTTGTATATCGTATGATTTCGAGAGCTCATATTTGAGACTTTTTAATACTGCCGCTACAATTTGTTACAATAAAATATTATCGATAAGATAATGAAACAGATTCAACTTGTTTGGAAAATTTAACAAACATTTATATAAACGGACACAAATTATGCATGAACACATTTTGTATTTCTATATGAAAATCCACTTAAATTTATGATTTTTGGCATCTGTCGAAATAAATTACATTTTTATTCACGTGTTTTCGGAGGTACAAAGAAACAGGCAAAGTAATATTTCAATAGATGCTCTCTTTTGTGAGTTCCCTCCATACATTTGATAAATTAAAATTTAACAAAGAAAACGGCATACCGAAGAGTTTCTTAATAGACGCATTTTTTTACGAGAAAAGTGTAGGGGATCCACACAGATCGAGACCAAACAACAAAATTATTTAGCACGCCTTTTTTATTTAACAAAATATAAAATTAGTATTCATCATCCTCTGTGTCCAAATCCACAAGAATGATAATATACGTAGCGAATGCCAACAGTAACTAAAACAAAAATATTGTATGAAGATATTAGAAATATCTGTTTATCTTACCTTATATAAGATAGATCTATCTAAAATAAAACATTTCGCAGCTGTTAATTCAAGATGTTGATGTATAAGTTGCAGCGAAAACAGCTCAAACTAAAACACAAAAAATAAAGATATGTTTATAGTGAAAGACAAATACTTGCATGTTCCTCCATTTCTGGATAAATATTACGAAGTTTGTGAAAATAATGCTTAGTAGAATTGCTGGCGTCCATTAAATTGGAAGACGTTCGTACTATGAACACGATACCAAATGTATGCAAAAACGCCCAATAATCACAGGATAGGTAGGACCTTACAAGTGGACTCCCTCCTTTAGCCAATATCATCAAGTCCATGCATTTGTCAAAGACAAATGATAAAGCAGCTGTAGTAGCAATGGCCATAAACAGAAAGTACTCGTATCCTGTGGTATTGTTGATTAAGCGTGCAATCTCGCAAGTAGTATCGTGAATAATGAAAAGCTTCTCATAATATGTGTTTTCCTCTCCTGGTACTTTAGCAAAAAGTCCATCTGGTCTACTTTTAGTTTTACTCAGAGCTAACTTTCCCATCGTGGTAGATTCTACTTTGCTCAAGTGGTGGAGATATTTATTTACTGTCAAGAATATCATGGTGCAACCTTTATAAAATATAGATGTATGTATCAAGAAAACCCAACAACTTAACCCTGGGATGTACAGAGCTAACCAGAAGAAAATTGAAAATGTGTTACCAGTATCGCATAAATCTAAAATTAACACCGTTATGGCAGAACTAAATAGGAGAGCGTACATGAAATAAATCTCTATGAAATTGAAATTGTGTTCAATTTTCATTTTGTTTAAATCTAAATGCTGGTTTATCATGTTGTGGTACGTTGTCACCATAAGGCTGCGATTAATTGTGCTTGTTATGGAGATTAAGCAAGTCAAAAATCCGAGTTCGTAAAACTGTGCGGAAAATTTCATTTTTGATATAAAGCCATAACTGAAAAACTTTTTGGTATTATTTTTGAAATAACATTTTGTATTACTTACAGTTTATCCCCAAATTTATTTTCCATAGTTAACGTTGCTACTATTAAACATACTAAGTATATAGTGACGTATATTAAATTTGAAAGTGTTTCAAATCTCCCCCCGGGCTGTAGTTTAGAGTCTGCTTGGTTTTGACCGAAAAATTTGGGCACTGTAAAAGGATTTTTCATTCTCATCTTTATAGTGTGCAAGTAAATATCACGACGATGCTCTTGTATTAATTAATATTGCCCGATGTTCTGCATTGATTTACCATTAAATGCATGATAACTATCTCATATTCAATTAAATAATTAAGTAATATTAAATGCGAATTGTGTGGTATTTTGTAATCTGTTGATAAGTTATTGATTCATTTCACTTAAATCGGAAATTTACAGAAAGAAAACTTTTCTTATTATTACTTATTGACTTAGATGGGATCTCAATTCTGTTGTCTCCTGGGTATGACTTTTTAACTCCTAATCTTGATGAGCCCACAAGGACAAGGCGTAATATACCGCTTTAGGGAAGTTTCCTGTACATATACATATTAATAAGTTAATGAAGTTGTATATAAGATCGAACAGTCTGCAAACAAAAGTTTGTCAGTTACAATTATATGGGTCACATTGTTTACAAGTACTGTGATATAAATGTTCGATATATTTTCTTCAATTATATTATATTTTAACAGTAATCATCTCACCACGATGTAATTATTTTTTAATTGGTTAAATTTCTTTATACTTTATCCACTGATTTCTCCACAGTCCCATTTGGTGTCTTGTATTTATCCCAGTTCTCAATCATAGCATTGTATATCCTAGTAGATGTGTTATTTTTTCCAAACGACCTGCAACAATTTGTTACAGAAGAAAGTGTTTGCTGTTGAAGTTCTCATTCAAAAATGAAGCGGTAGTGGGTGATAGCATTATATTGAAGGTTTTTTTTTGTTAATTTTAATATAATTAAATCTGTTAATATCGTAATTATCTTCCTGGATATCTGTCATTTTAAATGTAACAATGATAAGCTTTCAGAACCCAAAGTGGAGCTATTGTGTTTCTTTGAAATTAGTGGAGGTTATATAGTCACAATTTTAGAAAAGGCTTTTTCGTTTTGGTCCGCTAGTATTTTACTCTTATTCACTGTTCGTAGATTCTTAATGAGGAAAATTTACTTCTGGATATAAAGTTAAGTGATGTTTAGTTAATGGATGTTTCCCTGTTTTCGTAGGGAATCATAATAACGGATTCGTATATTTAACCTTCGTTAATTCAGGGACACTTGTACCGCATTATACATGTTTTGACTTCATCTGGGTTATTACACAATTTGTAGTTTACATCTCCTGCGTATATTTACAAGCAGATTTTTCTAAGCACTTTCACCTTAAAGATAATAAGGTTGTAATTGTGGAATATTGAAAAACTGCTTAATAAGGTAAACAGTACGAACTCCTTGTGGGTAGCAATCTTTTAATTTATTAGCTAAAATATTAAATCCTAGCTTTTGAGTAAACTCATAAACACACATTGCCCATAACAATCTCGGATTATGATGCGGTGTTAAAGTTAAGTTACTTTATTTTTCAGATTTAAAGGCAAAATAAAAATGGAATACGATTTTGATGAAAATACGGAATCAGACCCGATTATGAAATTTCTTGAAGACAATTTAAGTTCACTAAGAATAAAGAATTCTCATCTTCAAGAAAAAATAAACAGAAGGATTAGCTTACTGAACCAATGGAAAGAAGGGGAACTACTACGAGAAAATTACTTGGAAATTAACAAAGTTTGGCGCAGAATTACCAACAACAAATATATTCTAGGAATCAACGTCGAAAATTATTGCGATAGGTAAGTTCTGGTGACGATGCCTCAAATTTTGAGCCACGCATCTTAAAATAAAATAATCATGTTTATTCATAGCATTTTAATTCTTTAAAGAAAGAAAGGCTATTTTCGGTGACGTAAATTGGAATAAAGTTATTAAGATAATAAGCATTATTAAGAAATATGTATGATGCTTAGAGCAAAAAAAACTCTATGTTAAACATATGTCAGGATGGCCGAGCGGTCTAAGGCGCCAGACTCAAGGTTTACCTTGCCCGTATATATCGGGTTTAGTGCGAGCGTTCTGGTCCTCTCTGAGGGCGTGGGTTCGAATCCCACTTCTGACATCTTCTTTATATTAAAAACTATTAACTATAATTTAACTATTTTTTATTAATATTTCAACAACTTACGAACTAAAAAATGTGAAAACGTACTAATCTAATTTTAAACTTATTCTACTTATCACAAAATTTTATTAGGCAAACGCAGTGTCGCCTTTAACCAGTAAATTATGTGATCATAGTCAAACCTGGTTAATATTTTAAATTGTTATTACTTTAATAAAATATCATTTTTTTGCAGTTTTTAATATTATGAATTATACGTGCGTATTATACATATTGTTAGGCTTAATGTAATGTTTTTAATACAAAACAATATCTTATTAAAATAATAATGTTTAATCTAATAGATTTTTTCACATTTGAACTCTCTATATGGCCTACTATAATTTGCGTCTACAACAGAGTTTTTAACAGTTTCTGAAGCAGTTAACTACGTTTTTATAATTAAGTTACAATTTAAACGTTTTACGAATAAGTACATTTTTTAAAAGATCCAATTCTACCGTCTGCTTTGATATGTCTTCACGCACACTGTGAAATGATTACTCTTATTGCTTTTCATTCCATGTCTTGTTTCACTTCAGAAAATGTCGTCAAACGCTGCTTAGAGTGTTTTTTTTATTGATAAAATTAAGGAGTTTGGGATATAGAGTTTCAATTTTCTGTTCAGTTTTCTTGTGCTGGAGAATGTAACTTCTGCGCCGGTGGTAGTTCTTTCATGCTTATGGCAGCAAGAAGATCAGACGGATCATTATCAGGCATTCCAACTTCCAAATATCCTTTCAATGAATAATTAAATAGCTCGAAGTCATATCTAAAAAAAATTAAAAACAAAAAATGCTATTAGGAACTATCGTAGGTAATGTAGAGTATACCTGTAAATGTGGTACAAGTGCAGAATTTGTGCTCTTGTTAATTGAGAATAAAACTTTTCAATTTGATCTGCTGTTGTGCCTCTCCCAGAATTTTTCCACTGAGGCTTAATTATAGATTGTAAGCCAGCTTTCTGTATAATGTATTCTTGATCTTCCTGAAAAAATTACAAAAAAATAAGTAAAGAATTTTTACATTTGCCAAGACCCCAAATCTTACTTGTAAAGTCTCAGTATGCGCAATTACATCAAAATCAAACATGCAAGGGGTACAAAATTCTGTTATTGGGGTCCAATGCATGTCTAACGTTTGGCCCTGTCTGACCGAGTCCAATAAATAACTCACAAATTCAGGAAAGGTAGGCCATCGTTGTTTGTTTTGTCGTTCCTGAAATTAAATTTTAATGTAGTATAAATGTGTTTAGCAGTGAACACATACCTTCTTTCCTCTTCTATATTTTTGTATAATTTCGTTTCCTAATTTTCTATGATGTGTATGAGGTAAAGAATATTGCAATTTGTCACGATAGGCCGATAGTAGTCGTTCTAAAGGATGTCGAGCTATTAGAAAAGATAGAGAATCGTTGAAGGCTACTCGCAATTGCGCCAGAGACACTCTTGGATATCTCTGACGGGCTAAGTTTAGAGGAACTAACTTGCTCTTTTTTAAAAACTGGGGGCTGTAACCCGCTAAGAGATTAAAATTGTACATCCAGGATGTGGATGCTGCCTTAAATACATTGCACCACACTAGGTGGTGCTTCCTATCTACAAGAAATTCCCACGGATTGGGTTTGTGTAACGTGTCGTTTCCAAGGATATCCAATCCCATATTTTTACACATTTTCTTCAGGTATTGCCTTCGCTTTTCTAGGCGCTCACCAATCATCGTCATGTTCTTCGGAAGTTTTATAGCGCGTGTGTTTGCGATGATGTCTAACTGCAAAATATAAATGTTTTTGTCAATATTGTTATAATATTTTACTGGCTTTTAAGAGAGTTGAACATAAAAAGTCAATTTTTTTGAGAGTGGTGATATAATTACAATGGGGAGCTGTAAAATGTTAACTGTTCATTGAATTATTAAAATTTTATTTCCCAAAAAGTTTATGTACTACTCTTAAGATATTCATATTTTTCTTTAATTTTTTGCTTTACTGCCAATCTATTAAATTTAACAAATTCTTTTTAATTCCATGATCGTGGAAAAATAAAAAGAACATTAATTTATTGATGTTATCAAGTTATAACTTAATGCATATGTACTTTTCCTGAAACGACTTTGTTCATTTACTCGAGACCTGAAATTGTAGGTTTACTGCACTTAAATATTCATTGCTCATCAAGAAAGTTAATTTTTCTACTGTATATTTAATATATTATTATCCCACCCTACGTTCTAACGAATGGCAGGACAAACATCTGACAGTTTTGCGTGTAACACGGCAGAATTTCGTGCATTGTGTTTTAATATATTTATTCATAAGAACGACCTCGAAATCGACGAGAAATTCATTAATATCTGTTGAAAAGAATCCAAAACATCGCTTTCGAAATGTGACATTAGAATATCTCTTTTATCTATTCAAATACGTATAATAAAATATTTAATCAACAAAATGTTTGAAGAGGTAACACAATGGCATTACAATTTCAGTAACAATCATTATTATTTATTTATTATAATGCCGGTACTTCGAAGCTTTTGACCATAGTAAATAAATGGTACAAAAAATTCGCGAGGCCAAAAGAAATGTAAAATCCATAAAACACGGAACGTTATCGACTATGTTTATTTAATTACTTTCGGTAAGCTACTACCCCAAAGCGGAATATCATTAATAAACATTAAGGTCGTTATAACTGGAACAGTATCATAAAATTGATATATTTGGCGGGTATCATGTAACAAAAGTCTATCCATCAACTCAAAACATGTATCACTGTAGTAAAACAACGTACATTAGATAGATGGCATGCTGTTTGGCCATTACAAACCTTATAAATTACCGAATGTAGGTGTTCCCTTATCCGTGAAAATCTCTGGGGAAAAGACCTATCTTCCTTCTTACGACGAACTTATTGCCCGTTATTGCAGGACACTTGGTCTCTTTCTTTTGTTAGCCGGAAATTCCTATTAGTTTGTTGTGATTCCATCAAAAGAAAGGAGTTTCCTTGATAAATTCGTATCTGACGTCGCGGTATTATTGCGCTGGGCTCCACATGTAATAATTAATTACTTACATTAATTAACTTTCATTGTACCCAAAAACGATAGTTTATTAAGTACATTAGATTGTCAAAGTTTAATTTTTTTTATAAAAATAATTATCTGGTATGTATTTTCTACTAATATACAATTGTTGTTAACATGTATGAGTAAAATAATTCATTAAGGGTACTAGCAAGGGTTTTTAAAGGAGTTATTAAAAGTGAGAAAGTAGTATACGCTATTTGTGTTATTATCGCCGATTTCTTTTGCTTATATTTTATTCTCGTGAGAATATTATAGTTCAACAATTTTGAAGTTAGGTATCACATAACAAACCTATGTTTTCTAGGATTTTGCTATGAAAAATTTTGCGCATTTATCTATATATTGGCATTTAAATATTTAAAAACATTACTGTGTCCGGTAAAATAAATGTTGCATCATAAATAATATTGTATTACTAGTTTCATCCAATTGCATAATTAATAGCGTCCATCGATGTGTCACTCATCCTCTATAACTGACCCAGTTTAATACAATTATAAAATCGATGTTCGAGTAAAAAAATGCAGCAGCGTGACTGATCGAATATCATGCAATTTTAAGGGACAAGCTCTCTCCTTGTATGTAGCAATTAAGACTTCGATAAAAATGATTGTCAAAGCTCGATAATGAAAACTATGCTATAATATTACTTCAAATTCATTCTCTTAAATTAATAAAAGCATATTGGCTGAAAACTGCTTCACGAGCGCTATTACTTATGTACTTATACTTTTCAAGATATTCTTCACCACCAATTTTGGTAGCATTTTTTTCATTTTGTTTGTGGTATGTATCCGAAAAATATACATTGGCCACACAGTATAGAGATGTGATGGCTGTTTGGTTTTCCTCATTTCTCGCAGTACTTTTGGTTAAGAAACGGTTGTATACCTTTCAGAATTAACTGTTCATTGTTCTTGTTCTTGTTTATTGAATCACGATTATATTTTAAGCATTTTTTGCACCAATTTACATAGGTCTTTGAGCGACTGTGTCCATGGAAAATCTTTAGTATCGTTATCATACGTTCAAGGAAGACTTAATTTATCGATATACCTAACGACGATTTTATAGTATCATTTCATGTACTGCATCAAAGTTTTCTGACACAAGAACCGATTCTGGACGTTTTTCTTTAAATTAGTGAAATTTCTGATTTTTTATTTACGTACCTGGAGGACATTCCATGTACCTCAGACAATCTTGCGGTCCTTCTTTTATAGTAAATTGTGTTAAAAAGTCTTGTTAACAATCTTCATTTCTATAACTTCAAATAGGCAGGAACGTAGATAGCAGGTTATTTACACATTCCGTATCCTTCAGACCTTCTGAGAATACGTTTTCTATTGTTAAACATAAATCTATTGAAATTGAGCAAAAAAAGATAAAAAGGGTCTGGAGTACATGGAATGTCTTCCGGGCATTCTGCAAACTATGTTTTTATTGGTCAGTTAAGCTTAGAAGAGTGAAGACTGTTTTTTGGAATGGCAGTACTTTAATGTTGTTTTTATTACATTCTTACATACTGGTATTTACTGATTGAGAAATAAGAACTACATGGGGACATGAAATGTTTCTCAGGTACCGCTAGCTACGTTCTTATTGATTGGTTATATCTAGGCAAATGAAGAAAAAAGGAAAAAAAACAACTTCGTTTTAACGAGAATTCGTATTTTTAACCTTTATTAACCTAAGGACGTCTGTATTGCATCTTTTAAGCATTAAAAAATCGAAATTATATATATTTGTTTAAAATTAAATCAATTATAGCCTTTTAATAGCATTATGGGAATGAAATTTTGTTTGAGATACTGAAATCCTCAGAGTTACGTACATTTTCATTATTTAACCGTGCTAAATTGGTTCATGAAAAAATTTGCAAAAATGCAAAACGTTGGTTTTACAAAACATTTTAATTTTTGGAATAATTATTTTCAGTAAATATTGTTCGCTTGTAAAATAATTCATTCCAACACTAAATTATTTAGTTATATATCAATTCAATATATCAATACAAAATTGACAGTTTTCAGGACAGTTTTCCGATAAAAAAAAATTCGTATTTAAATTTAAAAAGATAAATAAAAATTATCCAGGAATGTGCCATTGTACTTTAAGAAAGACATAATAATAATCTTATATTCTGCATCAATTTCGTCATAAAATATGTTCTTCTGATTAAATCTATTTCATTGAACTCCGGGGAAATTAATTAAAGAGTTACATAGATATAAACATTTTAGCAATGCCGAATCATTTAATTTTGCAATATGTTATTAATTACGTTTGTTTATTTGCCTTACAAATTTTCTTTTATCTTTCAAAGTAACACACAAGGAATCACAGTTTCCATGAAAATATTCAAGTCTAATGTCCCTAATGTTTCCTTTTTTCACACACACGCAACTCTTGCAAATTCTTGCAACAGTTGAAACATACAATAAAACAAAAAATACATGCCTATTTGAACTTTTACGAGTCCTTTCATTTCCAATAAATTTGCATTAATATGATTAAATATATTTATAGACTTAATTTACGCGTTATTCTGCCACGGCAGAAATTGTTTTAGTTTTTCTGCCCTTGATAAATTTTGAACTTCAAGCTTATAAAATCTGATTAGGGAACTCGTAAGCTGTATGTTCACCTCGGAAGTTGGCTTAAGTCCAATACTGCAGCACATTTTGTTATCGATAACGTTTTATGGATCACATTAACTTCACTTGGGACAAAATGTAGGGCGAGAACCTTTGATAAATACTTACTAAACACGTAACTTAACGTAAGGAGATTTCTATTTTTTAAAATGTATCGGGGGTTATATTTCTCTGTAATTTATGCATTTATTTTTGTAGTTTAGGCAAAAATTATGTTGATGGTGAGAAAATAATTTTCTTATGAAAGAAGGCACTTCTAAATGGGCTACGATTTACAGGGAAATTTAAGACCTAAAACGATTATATCTGCACTTAGTTAGGCTTTCGAACAATGGAGTTGAAGGGCGTAACGGTGTTGAGCTCATTATAGTTTACATTCCACAAAATTTCAGGGTGGAAAATTACCGTGGAAAAGGTCCACATAAAAGCAAACCGTGCGTTTTTCACGGAAAATGCCGCCCGAATTTAGAGGATTCTTGTTCTAATTTTGCTGAATAGGGGTGGCATACGTATCTCTGTTTTGTTAGGTTGGGAGTGGAAATGTTACTGGAGCTGGTTGATATGTCAACTAGGCCAGAGGGAATTCAAGTATCAATTGTATGAAATGTCAAAACGTGATTACTGTTGTTTTGGTTGTTCGAAAAGTGGAAATTAGAATCAAATGTTTGTTATTAAAAGTAAATGTAGGTCAATTTTCATTGTAATCATGAAAATGTATACAGAATTTTATAATTTTTGGTATGTGCATTTACATCGTAATTTAACTGCTATATACTCTGGTCAAAAATGATAACGTCCTGATGTTATTTAATGTTTTACATTATTGCAAATAATGACGACATAGTAACTTTATGAGCTAGATAAACATTATATTCAGGATATGGAGAGGGGTTGGAAAATCGAAGTTATTAGGAAACTTGTGAGATTAATAATAGAATTACTATTTGGTATCAAATTAAAGGTACCTTGCGGTAAGCCATTATTATTAATTTCGAAGTATAACTTTCAATAACAATATAAATTGTTTTACCGTCACAAAACAATTAGCTCGCTTCATCAAATGCTCAGTAATTTTGACACATGTAAATGTTGAGGACGTTTTAATTGCTTATTTTATAAATTTATCAGTAAGAGTGTTTCATTATAAAAAACTTTTTATTAATTTAAAAAATATTACATCTACATTTATGAAAATGCCATAATTAACTCGTAATGCTCCCATATTTAAATGTATTTAACCCATAACTGTATTCTTTCGTGCCACTAACGCGATTTACATAAGTTATTTTTGGCTAAACTTTATACACTTCAATCGACTTTCTTATTTTACTGCAAATATATAGTTTTAAGTCTTGCTATTTTTTTAAATTTTTTATATTTGTGTATGTGCTGAAAAAAATCTAACGGATAGATGTTATTTGATATTTTAGCATCTGATAACAAAATTGTTTTCCTGTGTTGTTTATATAGGTCATTAAATAAGCGCGGTTATCCTCATTACAAAATGTTCTTCTTTATAATGCATGTATATGGGATTTTAACGATATGTATTAACTGTATCGCATTCTTTATCATTTACTAAAAATTGAGTTTGTATTTACGTATTTAAATTAAATGGATTGTGGTTTGATAAGGTAATGTGCTTAGGGAATTATGTGAAAGTAATAGACTATTTAGTTTTTTTATACACAATTAAAAAAAACTCTGCAACTATATTATTTTTGTAAATAATTAATTTAAATTTACTATAAGATATTTTGACTAAGAAAATTTTAAGATACTGTAGTATCCTCAATGCAATACATTTCAGTGTCGCCCAATTTTTAATTTTGTTTTTCAATTTATTTACATGTTTGAAATATGTTACGTTTACGATATTGGTCATAACTATTGGAACATGTTAGAGATATAGAAAATAAAATATCGAGCAATGAAATTACACCTTTTCAAGATGTATTTTAGGAAAGATCATTTTTATTTCAAAAAACATAAAAATTAATTTTAAGATAAAAAATTAATTCTATTTTATTTCAAAAATCTTAGTTTCTGACATCGATTTATTTCATTTATTTTATTAAAACTTGATACCGGGATATTATTACTTTGAACGAAATGATCTTTTTTGAAATGAACATTTTAACAAAATTGTATTTTCTGAATTAAATCTGGAAAAGGTGTAGTTCAGACTTCTGCATACCAAATACATAACTTTAGTTTTTAACTCATTTTAAGTTTTTAAGTATGCACTCTTTGCAAATACATAATATATTTTGTGCTTAAATTAGGGAAAAAGTGCAAAATGTGTTGATTTTATTAGATACTGAGTTTGTAAAATAAATTTAATATAATTTTTGGATCCGCGTCAAATAAATTACAGTACATTTTAAAAAAAAATATTCGTATGACTTGACAATACTGTAATATAACCCATAAATATGTATAAAACCTTGTTTATGGTACTATAGCAAGAAGAATGGTCTTCAAACCCTCAAATGATTCTTGTGTTATTTAGAATTTGGCCGTTCACATTTTGACAATAAACAAAAAAGATTTTTACTGTGTTACAGATCAATTTATCAGAGGTTTGTTATTCATACCAAAACTAGTACAGAAAACTTATATATTTGCACAGAACCTAAATACATGTGCGTGCAAATTACATTAAAATTAGAAATTAAGATTTTAATTCAAAATTAATATTTCACATACATATAATATATGGTTTTTGGAATAACAAGTCATCTTGAATGATAACCTCTGTAAATGATAATTGAAAAAATAGAATGTTATTTAAAACTGCGCCTGTAAATGCATACTGTACAGTAAACGTTTATTTTTAACAATACCAATGTCTGCTTTAATTATATTATAAATTAAAGCGGCATCACTTTTAACGAGAGTATATTGTTTTTAATTGAGGAATGTTTTTTTGTAAATTAATAGAGGCGTACTTGTTGAATCATATTTTTACTGAATACACATTTTATTAATTGCAATCAATTATTAGTTCCAGTGTCCAGTGTCTCGGTTATAACAGCACAACATAATTAATGCTTATTTAAATAAATTATTATAGGCGTCTCTTCAGTTATTTACTAATGATATATTGACAACAAAATATATAAACATTAATTTTTTTTTAAATACGTCTTCTGGTTTAAGAAAATTAAAAATCGATTTTTTTTAGAAGTCTCAGTTATAAGAAAACATTATTACTGCATGAAAATAAAAAAAAACTGTAATAGCCTTACCTCTGGTCTGAAAAATGTCGCTCTGTTTGGTCTCATCGGCCTCATATACTGATCTGTAGTAACCAAAAGCACCAAAAGTACCGGAATCACACATATCGTAGTGAAGAAAATCACACATCTTCGCACAACTTTCCACTGGTTTAACTTCTTCCTCTTCCTGTGCCTGTAGGCCATTTTTCGTTCATTGAACATTGGAAAATTTGTATGGGCCGTGAAGATTTGTCTTCATTTTATTCCGTAAAGATTTCACTTTAATTTTTTAATGATTGCTTTAAACTTAAATTTGATTAAAAGCACATTCAAGTTGCAAATGAAAACATGTATTCTGAATAACTGATTTGCATTTAAAACGGTGGAAAATTGTATAGATTAAGGCTTCTCCTGATTTTTGGAGTAAAGGATGTATTTCATATATTAAATATATACCATTTGATTTTTCTCTGCAGGCTCGGATTTAATTAATGAATCTTTTTGGAAGACTTTGTTTTGTATGATTTCAATTTATTAAATTACATAATTTGCAAACAACATTTCTTTCTTTCTTTAATTGTAGATTTATTTAAAATAAACGATTGCCTGTTATTTACATGAGATGAAGGTTAAGTCTCTAATAATTTTATTTAATTACCTTTAACAAAAACAATAAACACTTCACTATAAAGCTTTATCTTAAACAATAACTTTAGCACTTTCATCCAAATATAATCGATGTCTTTTTATATGTTCTTCGCAGACTTGAGTGGTTGAATGTACATATAATTAAAAATTATTGCTAGTTTTATTTTGGTGTTTGTTTCGTCGAGTTCCGGGTTGTTTTAGTTTTGTAATAAGGTTAGGTTAGGTGTTTTCAAAAGGACTGCATCGCGGATCCTGCGTGTTCGCTGCTGAATTTTCAGCTGCAGGACTGAGTT
Source organism: Enochrus cinctus (assembly GCA_033557785.1). Taxonomy (NCBI): domain Eukaryota; kingdom Metazoa; phylum Arthropoda; class Insecta; order Coleoptera; family Hydrophilidae; genus Enochrus; species Enochrus cinctus. The sequence goes on along the minus strand of JAUIMW010000004.1, from coordinate 13,217 downwards.
CAGTGGGTCGATTGTATCGTGGCGGCCGTAACGACGCACGCATGCGTTTCTTTGTTACAATTATTCTTTCAAATGTTCATTCTTTGAATGGGAATGGCAAATTAATTGACACAAAAAAACAGAATTGCAAATTGTTGACAAAGGAGCTTATTATTTATATACAAAATAAATTTCACGCTACTGTGGTCGCTATTGTTTTAGTTTATTTTTAAATTTAAAACATTGCATAAGTTATCATTATATAATAATAATTAGGTTATTTTAATGCTAACGAGGCTTCTATTTAAGATAATCTTGACCCACTGTTATGCTTATTGTATAGTTTATTGCAATATTTCGTATATCAAAATAATATTTTGGTTTTACTAAACATTACTACAAAATAAAATTTGAAGGAAAAATTAAGTGCTGCGTTTATTTTATTATAATTTACTACTACTAAAACAGTCACTTTAATAATGTTGTTATATATCATAATTACCTAATTTATTTTGACACACATTTTGTAGCTTTAAACTAACTATTCCTAAGGTCAAGGACTTAGCTTCCTGCAGAATAGAATATTTTACAACTACAGGAACTTATAAATTTACCAATTAAAACAGATATTTTTAATCTATGCACAGTTTCATGATGTAATGCTTTTTCAAATTTCAGATGCCTTCATGATGTACATTGTTTAGTGAGTTGGGATTCTCCAGAACCAATACAATACACTCAAACAATTTTTATACCATACAAAGAAAATGAGCCTACAGTGTGCTGTGAATGCAAAGATGCTCAATATGGATTCAGTTATGAAGAAAATGAGTGGTACAAATACAATTCAATTAAATCTACAGGGACGATAATATTAGCTTTTCAAAGACCTAAGTTTTTGAACAGCACAGAGTACACTCTGAAAGGTTGTGTAAAATATTTTGATGATGATACTGAATTGAGTGTTAAACTAGAAAGCTTTACTATATCTGCTCATGATTTCTCTAACCATCTCCTGGAAGTAAAACCAATAAATTTAATTGAGGGGAACATCGAAGATGTATTATCTTGTTGGGCAGTGCAAAAATGTAAAATGTTAAGCATTGAAGTGACTCAAAATTCTTCATCTATGACCAATTTGTTTGAAATTTACTGTATGTTTAGAAAAATGAACTTAAACTCTAAAACAACTTACTTTCTTGTTGATGGTTTAGCGGAATCTATTAATGGGTGTATAGTAGGATTCGTCGAAAATAAAAATGCTATTATATTATTTTACAAGTAAGTCAAAATAAAAAACATTTAGTGGGAAGTAATATTGTCTAATTATAAATACCTTTTATAGTGATACTCTTCAACTGGAGCAGCTGCAACACTACATTTACAAGAATATTATTGGAGTGAAACTTCTTCCCATGAGCTGTCACAAAATTGCAGAAGATATGAATTCTTTTGTTAAGCATATGAATGATATTTCATTGCATTTTCATAATCTTGAGCCCAAAATGAAATGTTTGGTGGACTTGTCTGAGAAAATTAGCAAGAGTTCAGATGGTGCTAAACAAAATCAAGAATTGCTAAAAATTAAGTATAAATCACTCAATGAAGAATTTTCTACTGTTCTTTCTAAAACTGATCAATTATTAATGTAGTTTAATAATTAAAGGAAAAGAACACTCATTTAATTTTTAGTTTTATTGTAATTCTCTCGTGTTACTTATTACATCTCCCTTAAAATAATCTCCCCGTAGGTAGTGATTCCCAAACTGTGAGTTACAGCATCTTGGGGAGCCACTTCATAACTAATCAAACCCAGACATTTGGCGCAACGAAACAATAATGTGAGAAATAACACTGTATCTTTTCAATTGCACCACATCGAGATGCGTAGAAACTTAAAGACAAATTTGGAGTGTTCTGAAAGGTTTTGCGGAAAATATAAAACGAAGGGTTCCTGGCTCGACTTAGCCGTTTGAATTTAGTAAAGTTAAACTTAATACTTCATATATTATGAATTAACAATGACATAAATTAGTAAATTAGCTCATATAGTAATTTAGTTAGTGTTGATGTAAAACTAAACTCTAAATAACTATAACCATATTATGGTATTTTCGTTTCTTCAAATTATATTCTCTGGTTAAAGGCATAGTTCATTTATCTGCTCTATTATGTTTATTACTGTGCAAAAATTGACCATTATCAAGATAATATCGTAAATATGATTATAGTTATTTAGAGTTTAGTTTTACATCAACAGAAATTAATGGCGAAGAGAGATCACATGTCAACAACATATATACTTCCAAGTAAATGGAGACGCATTTTAGAAGCTAGTCAGTATGGTTGGAAGACCTGCAGAACAGAAGGTTCTGGTCCTATCTCAGATTGTTATCGTATCCATTTTAATTCCATGATTAAAGAAAATGTGCAGTGATTTACAGGCTCTTCCATCACAATTATTAAATATTAATTTAATGTTAATTAAGATTTTAGTTTAACTAAAATAAATAATATTATCTGGACTCTACAGTGGGCATTTCATTGCTTGTAGGCAACTTGTAGAATGATGGCAGTACGGAAGACCATTTGTAAATTTCTCTAAACATTTTGCACGAATATTGTCCTTCAATTTATGTAACAAATACGTGTTGTCGATGGTTTTATTGTACTCTTTAAAATCAAGATGTAAAATGCCTTTACTTTCGCTCACCTCATATAAGGAAAATGAGAAAAATTGTTTATTAGTACTTTATATAAATTTATTCCCATAAAAACAAAGAACATAATATATGTTGAAAATAACAATATACAAAAAAACAAAACAGTTATCTGAACACCAAAGAAAATAACATCAATATATTAGAAGATAATCTTTTCTTAACACTAACTTATATACTAAAAATAAACACTAGTGAACAAGTTTTGTTTTAACTTTCTTTAATTTTAAATATTGGCTAGTCTCATATTAAGTCGTTTGAAACATTAAAATATATTAATATTATAATTATATAAACTTAAAATTGAATATAATAAAAACAAAGACATATTAAAAAAAGCTCTTGACACAATGACGCACCCACCCATCTCACACCGCAACCTCCCTGTAGCCTTAGCTATCCCCAGATACCCGTTACTTTATACATGGCAGGTACTTGAAAAGCTTGCGATGACTGAATGTTTCAGTTTGTAATTAGTATTAATAAACATTACAAACAAAACCTTCGAATCATTAAGTTATACCCAAGGATTTTAACTGAATTTACATGAAAGATCAAGTATATACAGACATAATTTTTAACTCACAGTATTTTACAGTCGATATAATTCTCTTTAATAAGAAATTAGTTTTTTACAAGAAGGTAGAAAATCTTATTAACAACTATTATAGCTATGTATATAAGTTTAGATTGCACAATATCATCACCAATTTAGTTTAAAAAATTGTGGTAAAGCATATGAATTTTTATTGGAAAGTATTTGGTAAAAAAATGTAAAATATATTGCACTAATGATTGCACGTGTTGGTTGAGCATATCCATCATCCAATGAAATCTATTTGGCGTCATAGCCGTACCTACTTTTAATACCTAATTGGCAAGATATCTACCTTTGTACAAAGAGACCTATGTTATTCTTAGAAACTAATATTGCTTTCTTAAACCTAGTTAAAAATTGCACATCCGGCCTGTTATTTTTTAATATCACAATGTCGTCTTCTTTGAAGACCCTTAAGTTAAATTTATTTACATTTTTAAAAATAATTAGAAATATATTTTAATTACAAAAAAACAACTCAAACAATTGTTTATTTACTTATACATTATAAAAAAAATAATAAGAAATTTGGTGTGAATACATTTTCTATAATTATCATTAAGTCCTGATCAAAATGAAACTGAATTTTTTAATAAAAATACAATGAGTTATATGGATGAATACATTTTAAAAATTATTTATGTACTTTAAGACTAGTACTAAGCAACATAAGTTCAAGATATATTATAAGTAATATTGCAAGTAACGCTAATAAGATAATTTACATTAAAATAAAAAGGAACAAATGTTGCTTATTTATATATTTAAACTGAGTATACATATTTACATAGTCGATAAAAATTATCTTTATATATTATAATATACATTTGGCAATGATACAATAGTAATATTTAGGAACCTAATTAACAATGGATATTATTTATCAACAACTAAAGAACTTCTACTAGATATCGAAGACCTTGAACTACCCAAAGGCACTATTGTTGCATAACTAACAGTTTCAGAGTCAGTCGATGCCCCACAGTCTTCAATGATGTTCAATGGTTTTACAGGCTTTAAATCTGATCCTACTCCGCTATCTACTGACCCTGTTATAAATGAACTTTTCCTATAGCTACCAAAAAAGACAGAATGAGTTTCAATACTTTCAGCCCCTGATTCACTATGACCATCACCAAGACTCTCATCAGTTTCACTTGTGGCACTTGTTTCATCTTTGTTTGTTTTGTTTTGAGATTCATTTGAATCGGTGCTTAAATATCCTGAGTCTTCACGCTTGCCTTGGTAATTGATAGCTTTAATATCTGCCCAATGTCTTACATTAAACTCTTCTTGCTTTATTGGACGTAATTTTGTAGTTAAATTTGTTGATTGGCAAATAATAGTGCTTTGTCTATTTTTAAATAAATTATCGCACTGTATAAAACTAGTTAAAATATTCGCTTTATCTTTATCTAATTCACCTATATTACAAGTTTCGTAATCCGAGGTATTTATTTTGGCAGAAGTACCAATATTTGGTGTTGTGGTTTGAAACTTTTGGTCTATTTTGAAAGTTGCTGGTTTTAGGATTAATTTGGTTTGATGGCAAGGATCTGTAATCTGAAACACAAAATACATTTCTATGTAGCTTGTTAAAACTACAGCAGCAATTATATCAAGAAACAAAAATAAATATATTGTTCAATATTTAATATTTATATCAAAGTACTTACATCTTTATTAACGGTTATGGTACTCCTGCCATTCCCGTTTTTTGGCGGTAATGGCGGTTTGGGCAGAATATCTTCCTTGTTTACTTTTCTCGGAGGCTTGGGGTGTTCATATATTGGTGAATTATCATGTGGAGGTGGTGGTATAACATCGGGTGGAACTGCAGGTTCGTTAGTAAGTTTTCTTTGCCTTTTACAGTGTCTTTCTTCCAGTGTCAACAGTTTGCCCTCACAATCTTCAATTTCATCGTCTTTGTGCCATATTATGGAATCCATTGAAACATGCCCACTATTTTTCTTAACTTTAGCTTCATATATTTCACGCAAACTGCCAAAAGTTCTCGTAAAGTTTTGGTTTGTATTGTCACTTACACCAGAAACTAATGAATTATTCTTAAAGCTGCCTGTTGTTCTCAAAAGGATTTGATTTGAGTTGGTTTGGTCTGGATTATCAATATCATCAGATTTCTTTGATAATTTGCTTAGTTTTCTATCAAAAGTATCAGGTTCAAAACAGTCAGAATCTTCTATTCTAATATAATTATCTGGGCAATCTTCAACCTCTATAAGTAAACAGCCTGGGTTCTCAGATGATTGCCTATATCTAAATTTTGGCTTTCTTTCTAATGTTGAGCAATTTGAATCACCGGGACTCGAGGGAGAGCTGCCGTAGTTGTACCCATTATTGACATAAACTTCTGTTACTAAACTGTATCCATTGTTTCTGGATTGTAAAAGTTCAGGTAATTTAAAAAGATTGTGTGCAAAAGCACTTTGAGCTTTGTCACTATTTTTAAGGACTATTAATTCATAGTCATCGTCATCTGCTTGTAGAGCATCAATATTTAATTTAGATATTGTTTGGTTCCCAGTTTTTCTGTTTATTATAGCATTTCGCATTGTCATTTCTTCATCCAGTGGCAGAGCTGTACTTAAGCTTGGACTTGGTTGAGAAGATGAAATGTCTCCATAATCTAAAACGCACATAAAACATTAACATGAAAAAATTAGTCTTAATATTTTTATTGCAAAAAGTATTTTATCTACCTGTAGGAGTTGAAAGTCCTCTTCTCTTTAGACATGATCTTTCCAAGCTGTCAGTTTCATAGTCAATATTTCTTCGCATTGATAATTCAGGACTAGAAGAAGAATCTGTGCTTTGAGGTAGAGGAGATTGAGTGGTGGATGTACTGCCGCTTTCTAAGTTTTTCTGAGCTGAAAGTTCACTAATCACTGCATTCATTTTTTTCTTAGTGAGTGTGGGCATTTGTATTTCGTCTTTACTTTCAACAACTAATGCTTCGTTGATCATATCAGGGGGTGGTAAGTTTTTCACTGTATCATTTGAAATAACATCATAGAAGTGTTCTGGTTTCAAGTTGAGCTGTTTATCTTGAAGACTTGAATTTATAGCAGATTTTGGGACATTGGGTGGAGGTAGAGGTGGAGGTGGCGCTTTTGGTTTAATTGGAGATTTTTTAGGGGTAGCTGTTTCTTTATTACTTTTTTTAGATTTTGTTGAAGAACGTGATTTAAGGGATGATTGCTTATTGTCTTCTATTATTTCAGTATGTATAAACTTTGGAGAATATGAGCCTTCTGAAGCAGGTCTTGGAGATAGAGCTCTGATAGGCGATGATATTTGGTCTGGTGATAACGATCGGGTTGGTGATCTAATTCTTTTGGGTATTTTCATAGAACCTGCTAATGATTGCAATGATTTGTTGAGAGCGTCCCTGCTAAGATTTAGTTCATCCATAGAAGTTGGCGAGGGTTTCCAAATGGGGACATCTTCTAACCATTTTCTAATGCTTCTTTGTTTACTCTCGCTTGCAGATGTAGTACAATTTTGACAAGCAGCTAAAGAAGGAAATTCTGGCAGTTTTCCACAAAGCTGTTTAAAATCTTGAGGTTCACAACCTGGACATCCTGAACAAGTTTTCCTTCTACTATTTTCACGTTTTAAGCTTATCATACTGCTTCTTCTACTGCTAGTTTTTCTAGAATAATCGTTTGAAGCTTCTATAGATGCAGTTGAATCTTCTTCAGGGATTCCTAAAAGGCTTGGTGTGAATTTTTTGTTGGCCATCTTTTGTTTCGCTATTGCAATGACTTCTCTAATTTTAGATAAGAATTCTAGGGCAGCTGGCGGTGGTGCCAGTAACATATGAGGTTCAAAGTATGCTGGATTAAAATATAATTTTCTTCTAGCAGTTCCTGCTATTGCTTTAATGTTCTCTGGTCTATCTTCTCTAACTTCAAGTGTTTCAACTATGGATACATTTTCTTCAGGAAGTCGTTCAATGTTGGTAGTATCCTGATGGTGAGAGTCAGATACATTCATTTGATGATATTGCAGCGAATCAAATTGAAGTTGTGGGTGAATAAGGGCTGAAGTAAGTTGTATCTGAAAATGTAGAATGAAAGAGTTTGTATATAGTATATATAACGATGAGTACATACGTTTTTCTTCCTGTCTTCATGGTGGGAAATTATATCTGGGGTTACGTCAGTATCCGAACTTCCTGAGTCACTAAAATTAGGATCAGGTACTGTAAAGTGCCTTCCTAGTCCTAGAAGAGGGTTACTTTTGATGATTCCTTCTTCAGAAGCATTTAAATTTTGGGTGTCTCTTCTTCCGCTGTTTTTATCTTTGTCTTTCTTGCGTTTTCTGAGATGTAAGTACAGAAACACCGAAGCTACGTAAATTAACCCCAAAAGAACGGAACAGACCCCTATTGCAACATATTCGGATAAACTGAGTCCACCTCCACTAGAAGATTGAGAAGAATGAGCATCTGGTGCAAAAATGACTTCGCTTACATCTGCAAAATTGCATGTCGGTTATTGTTTACTATTTTATGGTTTCAAATACTTACTGTACAAATACTTCATTGGTGTTCCTACAACCCTGAAAGCAACGCATGGTGTAAAAACAATTTGAGTGTCGGGAGAATTTTCACCTAGAGCAATTTCTCTACATAGAAGATGGACCAGCACAAGGCGGCCATTCATTCTTGCTCTTAATTCTGGATCTCCTACCCACTGCAAAAATGTTTCAATTAAGTAAATGTGATGAAATAATTAAATTATTGCGTACTTGTAAAAACGTTCTTCCTTCATCCCGAAAAAGTCTAAATGGCACATCTGTATCGATGGGGTTTCGTAGGTCTATCCATCCGCCTTCTGTCAAAAATTTCGCTGATGACACAGCACATACTGGTTTTTGGATCCCTGAAAATAGGTAATTTTAGCAAATATTTTTTAATAAGCTACCATTAAATTTACTAAGTTCAGTCTACTTTTTATAGTGTTTTTATATTAAGGATCCTATTGATTTATCCTTGAAGTAATTTTGTAAATCTTTTTATCTACTCGGCTTGTATATGTTGTTCCGTTTTTTGCATTTGTGTATAAATTAAGGCGAAAATGTATTACTGAATTGATTTTTTATAATAATTGAATATCTTTATTCGAAATCCCAGGATTTTGGTATTGTAATCCTTCACTTTTGCATTTGAAACTTTACATAATCTTTGAGCGGTGGGTTGCTTTTAAGACAATTTCAAACAAGGGCTGTAGACACCATCACACACATTCAAGTTGGAATTATTAAGAACTAAGTAATCACAAAATCGTTTATCGTTGGTAGTATTCCGATCAGCCCCAAGAGAAACAAAATCTTTTGTAATTGCAGATTAAGTAAATATTAAAGTAATCAAGATGTGGACGTAACTGACAATTACTTACCCTCTCAAGAACCTTTAATTATATACAAATGGAACGAACCATTTTTACAGACTATAATATAGAGAGTGAATCGGCTTCATAATAGAGTCATGAAAAAATTTATCCTGGATGGACGCTGCATGCGAAAATCAACAACCTTCGAAACACCGAACTAAACTGCTTAATATGAAGTAAGAATCAGAATTTACAAGGTGTTCTTCAATTAACCTAAATTTCACAAAACCGTTCGAGTAAACGGACTTCTATTGTCTATACTCCTAATACAAAATTATGAATGTTCATCAAGATTTGTTTTAGGCTTAACTGTACAGTAAAGTTTTAAAAGGCACGCTGCCCAGGCACGAGACGATATAACAGTACAAGAAATAATATAATAAAGGGAATAAACCGATAGAATCTCGAACCGGCAATAAAAGCATGAAAAGTGAATAAATTTCACAATTAATAATTCTCAGCCAGCGTTACTTCCGGTCAACTGCGCATAATTAAGAATATCATTGAGAATACACCGCGAAATCAAAAAGATTGCCCACGTGCTTCGGCATTTGACAGGTGCTTTATTAAAAGAGCGAGTCTATGGTTTCCAGGTTCGAGTAATAATTTCTTGGACTGTCACTATGAGTAATTTCATTGGAATTGCACGTATTAAAGATATGTAAAACTTATTTTTGTTTTTCTCGATGTTTCTCCTGGGATATGGGTTTTGTTGGCAATATAATACACCTAATTGATCTTCTATGATTAATGAAACGTTTTTTAATCAATAGAAAAATGATGCACTGACAATAAAAGTTTTAAACAAATTATCAGTTGAGAGTTATCGAAGTGAATCTCTTATTCAAAATACCCACACATGCCATTCTTCATAGTCCCTTTGTGATTATCATCTACACTGGCGGTGGTTTTATTTTCAACTAATGATTTGCGTAAAGCAACCATTTCAACATTGACATGAATAGAGCCATCATATCCATCATTTTGCCTTCTCCATGTGAGCGAGACCATTAGCAGCTTATTATAGAAAGTAATCTATACATTTTTTGGACGTCTTTGTACCGTCGTTAGTTTTATTTGTACAAAAGTTAATGAAATGCAAAATAAGAAAAATACGAAGCTGTGAGAAAAGTAATCGCAACAAAAACTATGATTTATAACATTTAAATAATAAATGACCACACACGCACACTAGGAACACACCAATTTCATGAAGTCAAAAACGGGAAAAAATTGAACTGGCAAATTTCAGTTAGTGTTTGTAAAAGAGATGAGGATTGTACAGTTGCCAGATGGTGTGTATAGCTTCACCATTGTCTGTACGTGTAAAGGTTAACAAAGGCATCTGTAATAATTGAATATATAAAAATGCATCAGCGATATATCTAATTAAAAATTATATATTATGAAAGAGTGGCGCAGGCAGGCCATTGACTTTGATGCGTCAATAAAATATGCAAAAATAATTACGAACATATGTTGAGTGAGTGTGGTTTTCATTTAATGTAACTGTAGTACTGCAGAGCTTTCAATTAAACAAAAGTAAATTCGCGTTACACGAACTTTGTTGCACTTTCTTTTCATTTTATTGTCGGAGACATAACAATCAGCTCAAAGAAGGCATTTTTATGAGTTAAGGCATGCAAAATATTGTGTTTATTTAAATTGGCCACTCAAGTGTGAATAAATCACGATAGATGAAGAGTCCGTTTGCAAAGCTGCAAATTTTATAAGCTTATTGTTTTAAAACGTCGTAAATCAGATACTTATACTTGAGGTTGCCCTTTGAAGATATATTTTACGTTATGCAATTACTAGATAGATATATCAAGGATGAGAAGTAGATTAATTATAATGGAGATGATAAACAGACGCTATAGTTCCAAGAAAAGTCCACTCTTTCGTTTTTCATTTGCCTAAAATAGTAACCTTGGTCTTTCAAATAAGTATATAAGGTAAGCAAATCATTCGCAGGATTAAATGCTGATTGAGATAAAGGATTTCCTTGCAATGTCTCTTATAATAAATTCTGATCTGCCAGTAGTTCAATATTGAATTCAAATTGCGTTATCTATTTATAAGGAACATCAGAAAGACCGGAGCTAAACAACCAATCCACCTGTAGCAGACAACGTGCACCAAACAATTTTTTCCAAGGAAAACATTTTTAACGTCAAAAAAAAAAAAACAAATTGTACTTAGCTTTCGAGAGACGGATTAAGTCACTCACAAAGTTCAAAGAGTGCCTCGTATGAATGGGTTACTACTGAAAATAATATTATCGTCAAGCCTATTGTTGAGACCATGTTTAATTCTGGTCGTTGGATCTTCCAGCAAAATTCTGCTCCAGTTCCCAAAGTAAAGTTCATACAGGATTGGTTGGAAGGATACATACCATTGATGATTGGCCGTCACGCTTAAAGCTCATGTGAAGGCGACGGGAGGGCATTTTGAATAAGATTTTCATTTAATATGACATATGTGTAAGCAAAACAATATAAAACATCAATTATTTAAAAATTATAATCCAAAAATTTGTAATAGTATTTATGGTAGGACTATGTAATATAACACGTATTGGATTTAAATTATATCTGTCTGTAAGTTTTCGTTGAGTTAACAAAAAAAAAAACGTTTTAAGTAGCCCACGATAATTTTTATATTAAGACATAGAAAAAACAATTTACTTTAAGTTTAATTTAATGTGATATACTTAGGAAATACATTTTTTTAAGAGAAAGAGGACGGCAACAGAAAATTTCATCTTCATCAAGGCCCAGAAAATATCAAAGAACTGATAGATAAAAACTTTAATAACTACGCGCATGTCTTGCAAGGTAATAAGGCAATAGAAATGCTGCCGAGGTCCTAAAAGATATGACTCCTTCGAAACGTGTTCCCAAATATAAGAAAGCATTTATGTAAATTTGTAGTTGGTATTCTCCAGAAAAAGTTTTAGCATATTTTGTGGAATATAATTTTACTAAAAGTTATTAAATACCAGAATATTGGCCAAGGAAAAAGAATGTGATATTTTTTCACCTAACAATTTTATTTATGCCAAATTATTATGCTATTCTCTGGAAGAAACCATACAATTGAATGAGTTGTTATAGCACAAAAAAAGGATATTTGAGGCGAAATTAACCATAAAAATGGTTGCCATAAAAATTTACTCCAACCAGAAGAAATTGTCTTACGTTATTGTAGACCAGTCAACTGGATGCAGTTTTTTTATAAAGCCTTCTGTGTCGGTCTTAATTACAGGCATAAGCGGAGAAGTTATTAGCAGATTTGGAGTGATTTTAAGAACAATAGCAAAAGGATACGAATAGATAATAATGATAATAAGAAGAGAATGTACCAAACATCAAACTAAAATTTTGGTGAATATTTTGAACAAAATCTGGGGATAAAGGGCCAAATTAATAACTATTACGACGCAACAAATACATTTAGGGATTAAAGAAGACGTAGAAGATAAAACATATAACACAAGTTCCAAGAAACTTAATATATAACTTCTATGTTTTGCAAATAATTTATGTATGCTTGTCAAATAAATGTCTAATGTCTAATGTCAAAGATATGGCAAAATTCACTAAATATTTGCGGATCACAAAATAGTGATATCCAAAACAGTATTCATGCTTAATTATTATTATTATTAAAATCGAAAACGAAGAATATACCACTTAGTGAAACATTGATAACTTACTAAATTGAATCAAAAACCTCATACATATTATATTTATAACAATGATATCGCAGTATATATTTTTCTCAAAAAAGTTTTTTGTTATATTTGATGAAAAATCCCAAAAATGTGAAATCGAATGGATGTGTATTCAATCAGTTTTACTCTGTACACCAAATAAGTTGTTTCTCTATCCGTTATAAGAAGGGCTTTTATGGTGCACAAAAATAATAGTAAAACAACGGTCGTTGGACCATTATACCTTTATTGGTTTGACGTGTTATTTTTGAGTATAACTTATTACAATAATGGAAATAAACATATTTAAAAACCAACAATAGCACTTTTAAATGAAATGACGATCAAAGACCTTTGAACGAAGGTGTGTCACTAATAACTCGAGAAAAGTGGAATAATTGCGTTGAATATATTATTAAAGAGGAAGAATAAGAGTGACAATGTAATAGATCCTGATCAATTCATCGTCTGCAGAATCAGAATAAAATGTAAATATTTTTTTTGTATTCAATGTGTTTTTTACTGAAATTTTAACATTTAGGCAAATTAATTAAAATAAGAAATAAATGACAGTTCATTAAAATCATTATTGCTATTACAATTTCAAAAGATAATCGAACGTAGCGCTTTAGATTTATTTAATTCGTATTACACACACCTAAGTGATACCTCTTGTGAGCAGTTTAATTATTATAAAATGTATGAAAATAAAATTGCTTTTTTGTGCTTGTAATTGAAACTGAGCTTAAAACTAAAGATTGGATAAGATGTTGAAGGAAATGGTTAAC